>RCSS01000090.1:0-19457 GCA_004000155.1 Tubulinosema ratisbonensis | reverse complement strand
ATATTATCTCTCAGTATGTCATGGATATTCAGGTAATAGTAATTTGACTTTGACTTTGACTTTTATATGTTCAGATGATTTATTGATATTGTCGTTGTTTAATACTTCTTTATTTAAATTAGGATTCTTTCGGGGTTAATAAATAAAATATTTAAACAATTATTTTTCTAGAAAATATCCTTTAGATATTTCCTACAGATATAATAATTAAACATCTGAAACAATAAAAGTATAAATACGTCATAAAATGATTAAATAATGTTTTAAGAAAATAACTCTTTTTATTCAAACAATAATGATTTCTCAAACACTCAATGGTTCAACTTTTAATTTGTTTCAAAGTAAATTTCTAAGACAATCAAAATTATTTAATTTTAAAAAATAATTTTATTTTTATAATTTTTTATACCTTTATTAATTTAAATTATTAAAATAAAATTTTTTAAAATGCTAAATTATTATTTTTTTCTTTTTTAAAAAATGCTTTATAAACAAAGCCTTAAAAAATAATAAAACTTACCCTTTAAAATGGCAAATGACTTAACTTTATTATTAATTACCTCTGAAAATGAAAGTTTAATTTTAGTTTTACAAAATAACATTGTTTTTGTGGCAGGTTGTTTATTACAACACCACTCAGATGTAGTTTATATAGAATCATTAGACACAACAGGATTGATTTTCCCAAGAGAAACACAGAAAGATGTTGTATTTTCTTTAATAAGTTATGTTTGTAACTTAGATTCTTCTATTATTTCAGTATTTTCTATCCCAAAAAAAGAAACTATTTTTGGGAAGAGTGAACTTAACCCTTCGAAAGGATTTTACACCCCTAAAAAATTAGAATCTTTCTGGAAAAATCATTTTACTAACTTAAATTTAGGAAAGGTGCACACTTATTCCAATCTAACAAAAGAAAAGAGTTTTCCTTATAAATTAATAAACCAAATTAGAATGTTTGATGATGATCCAAAAAGAAAAACTAAAATAGACGAACAAGAAATTTCTTTGTTTTACCAATCACTTTTGCACAGAGCAGATTTTATAAAAGGATCTTTGATTTATTTGGAGAAAAANGAGATAAATTCTTTTGCTAAAGAATGTGTTTTTGAAGAGAATTCTGTTGTGAGAAGAGCTTTGTCATTTTTAAGAAATGGNGATTTTTCTAATTTACAGAATGGAAAAGAATGTACTTTTAATTTTATGAAAATGTTTTATTTTGAAAAGATCGAATTTGATTTTCTTAAATGTAAAATTTATAAAGAAGTTGAAGAAAATGTGATTTTTCTTAACCCTGTAAAGAAAAATAATAAAAATATTTAATAAAAGATTTTTTTTAAACACAGCTTAGATTTCTTTTAATAAAAATAATGTTTATTCTGCAAAAAAATAATATTTGTTATTGTCTGACTAAGAGGAAAATTTCCTTGTAAGCAGGTGTTTAAGGTGAAAGGATTTAATATTAGAGTGCACGGGGTGGATTTTAAAAAATAAAAGGATCGCAGTATCTTGAGCTATACCTAATTATGTAGAAACATATTTTACTGTATGTTTCTTTTAACTAGATATTAATATTTTATATGGAAGGTATAGCGAAAAGATCTTCGTATGGATTTCCCATCCTTAGGCAACAAAAGAAGGATTTTATATTTTCATATTTATTTAAAGACGAACATTTTTTAGTATTGTTTGTGTGGTATAGATTTTTATGGAATTTATAGAGTTAGGTTAAAATTTATATTGATCTTTTAATATATTATTAACTAAAATAGTCATAAAAAAATCTGAGATACATTGAGGATAATTAACTTTATAATGTAATTTATATGATAAATGAACTAATTTAATTATAAAGGTTATTTTCTTGAGTATAAATAACATGTTATTATACAATTTACGTATTTTTTTTTCTAAATAAATTAACATCTCTAAAATATTAAATTTCTTCTATAACAACAAAATCTTCTGTTTTAAGATATTTAAGAATAAAAAATTTGATGTATTAAAAAATATAATTTTGATGTTATAGAATTATTTTAGCATCTTCTTTAGATGAATAATGCCTATTATTTGTTGAAAAAATAGAATTAAGGAAGAAAGAAATTAATATATTTATAAGCTAATGGATAGATAGATGGAATAATTAAAAAAAGTATGTTTTGAAATATATTTAACTAATTACAGAAGTGTATTTTTATTAACTAATTATTTATGTTTTTAAGTGGCACAAGAATAAGTAAATTAAAATCTCATTATTAAAAATTTAAGTGTCATAATTAGTAAAGCCAATATACAATTTATTAGATCAAAACATGTTTTAAGGATATTGTTCAGAATTACAAACTATAAAAAAGCAAATATAATTAAAACTGAATATAAAAATTATATTAGAAGATTTTTTAAGATGGAATCGAACTTCTTTTTTATGGTCCATACTGATTTAATTTTCGACAAGTTAGATTAATTGATAATTTTGTAAATTGTGTGTTATTTTTTCAATCATTTGATCAAGGAAGTATGTTTTACATTATTAAAATATTGTTTTTTTTAAGTTTGATTTGTTTCGCGAATAAAAAATATTTGAAAATAAGAGGTAAATCTTCTCTGCATAAAAACATTAGGCTTTAATCGAATTTGGTATTAATTATATGTTTAATCTCCTTTTTATTGTATAAAATAAAAATATATGCAAATTTTATAATTTTATTAGTCAATTAACACACTTATTAAGAAATGAAAAAAGAACGTTGTTTAAACAAATCTTAGAAACCAAATTTATTTATAATACAATAAAAAAAGAAAAAAATGTTTTTTCTTCTCAAAACTTTACTGTGCTCTTTTGAAGATGATTGTTCACTTACAATAAAATTATTATTCGAAAAATCAATAGAATACAACTGTACAACCGACAAAAACATTATCCGTGACGAAATAAGAATGATAATCAAACCGATCGAGCATTTAATTGAATTCAATTCTACTTTGATTGAATGTAACCCAGGAAAAAAAAGTATTTATAAGGAGGCGGGTGAAATTTATTCTAAGCTGGTTTGTTTGATGAAAAATAGGTTTAATATTAGAACAAATGGGATTGAATATTTAAATCACTTTGAGTTTGTTGAATGTTTAAGGAAGACTGTTTATGATGGGTTGATTAAACTTGATGATGAAGGAATGACTTTTATTTTTAATGAGTTGGATTTAGTCTTGCCTGAGCAATTTAAAGTAAAAGGTTAGGTTTATGGTTCTGTTTCATTTTTTTGTAATTATTTTAAAAAAAATTTTACTTTTTTTACCATGCTAAAAACTTTTTTGCTAAAATACAAATTAGAGATAGTTGAATCCGAAAAATAAAATAAAGGAATTTATATTTATTGTGTTTTATCATCTAATTAAGGATTTTGTCTTACTAAGTATATAAGTTATGAATAATTCAATCAAATCTAAAATACTAAATTAAATAGTTTCATTTTTTAGTGCTATAAATATAAAAATTTTCTTTTGAATTCAAACAAAAGAAAACAAATATCAATGTTGTGTCTTTTATTTTAAATATATTTGTGATTTAAGCAAATATAAAAAATGTTAGTAACGTTTTTAAATCCTAAATTATAAAAATCTTATTTCTTTTTGTGCAAATCTTTGAAAAGTTCACACCATTTGATATTTGTAAGTTAAATTGTTAATTTCACTCATAAACTTAAATATTTTGATTGTTTTAAAATGTATTTTTATATAAAAAAATCTTTAAGATATCATTCTTCAAATTTTAAAACAGTTTTTTTACAAAATCTCAATAAAATTTTAATATATCATTTTGAAATTTTTTCTGTAATTTTTTTGCGAAATTGTATATATAAAAAATTTTAGAAAAAATCAATGCATTGCTAAATTTCAATATCCTGAATGTCAATTATTTACATTCTGATAAAAAACATTCTTTTCAAGAATTATGTTAAATTGAAAATATATTGGAAATATTTTTACAACGATTTAGAATTCTCTTCTTTACTCATTGTTTAATAATATTATTTATATTGTATTATTTTAAAGGCATTTCATTAAATTAGTAATTGTAATTTTATATTTTTTTCTGATTTTTGTTTCTGTTTATTCTTTGTAAAAAATATTTTTATTGATTTTTGAATTTAGTGAAGTTATTAAAAATTTTATGATCTAAATTACTTTTAAGATTAAATTCTTTGTAAAATATTTCTTTATAGAGTTTTTTAAAATTTCTTGTAAATTTGATTAACATAACATATTTAAGATAAAAATAATCACTAAATCAGTTATTTTTAAAAAAATTTATGAACATTTAATTTAAAAATTAACATGTAAAATGATTGTTTCATTTGTTTTGAGAAATATTAACAAAGAAAATAACTAATAATATTTAAATTGACTCAAAGATTTCAAATATCTTAAAAAATAAATATTTTTGCTCAATTCCGTAATAATTAAAAATTGTTTTATTTGTTAATTCATAGAACATTCTATTAATAAAAAATAAATTCTTTTTTGTCCTCAAATATTTAATGATCTAGAATACATTTGTAAAGATAACACTGCCCTTGATAATGATCGGTTTATTTATAATATTAGCACAATGCACTTATACAGGTCCGGAGTCAAAATTAATAGCACTACTCCTAGACCAATCCTCAAAACGTGACTTAGCAAACATCCGTGAAATTTTAGAGATACAGAAAGAGGTTTTAATGGTAGTAAAGGCTTTAGAAAATTCTTATGAAAATTTTTTATTGTCCCACCCTTGTAAATGTTTTAGGAAAATTTTATGTTGTCATTATTTATACGGCAAGTTTCATTCTGTTATGTTAGGATTGGTAAAAAAACGTTTTGGTTTGAGAAACGTGAATTGGCCTACAATCACTAACTTAGAGTTTATCGACGAACTAAATGAATTGTGCAAACAAATATTATCAAAAAATTGTATTGAAGTGTTTAAATATCTTTTAGATGAGGTTGATTCTTTTTTAGAGCGAATTAAACAACAACCAGAAAAGAAATGGGACTTTAAAGCACGGAAAACTGAACCTGAAGAGGAATTATTGATTAATAATTAAAATTTTTATATCTTTTTTAACTAAATATAAATCTTACAAAAGTTATTTTAGATTTAAGAATTTATATCTTAAATTGTTTATAAATTGTAAGAAAAATCAAAATTGTTTTTAAGAAAGTAAGTGTCATATAGTCAAAAAATGGACAGAAAAATTTTTTGCAGCTTTTACAAAATATTAGAAAAAAAAGTTTAAAATGACTTTTAATATGTTGCATTTTTTAGAAATTTCTATAAAAAATAATTGTAAACATCATAAAAAATAAATTATAAATATTTATAGACACAGATATGCTTTATCTCTTAAGAATTATACATTAAAATAACATTGAAAGGTTGATATTTCTTGTATTAACGAATTTTTATTTTAAAATTTATTATTCTATTTCAATAATTAAGTACAAAACAAAACTAACGTATAAAATTTTTTTAATGAATGATCTGATTTAAAAAAATAGATTTTAAATCCTTATTGTATTTTTTTAGAAAAAAGACGTTATTGAGCGTGTAACTCATAAGGAAACGTTCTATCTGTTTGAGAAAATTAATACCGATTTTTTTGTTGCCCGAGGAATTAAAATTCATACTAAGATCTCGTTCTATGCCTTTTATATAAAATACTATGCTTATTTTCAAAAAACATTGGTAAAATATGTTTATACATAAGTAGGTAAATAGCAAGATACTTTGAGACCTTCACCCGATAAAAATTACCCTATGCACCCTACTGACTGCCTAAGTCTGTTTTATCTTGTAAATTTTTATAACAAAGAATTATTGATTTTCTTTTGATTACATGACAAAAGGATTTTTCGTTTTCCAACAACATTCTCTAGGTATCTTACTATTGCTAATATTTTCTATTGGATATTTTTGATATCGAATATAAATATTTGGTTAGATGGAAATATCAATTTAAAATTTGTACAAAAAATACAAAAATAACAGCCTTTGCTTATGTCATATCAGCTACTAAAGAATTAAAATAATTACCTGATACATGATACTTAAGAGTATTCATAGATACCTTAACACACTAAATCTTTTATACCTAACCCTCAGTGATATATTAAAGAATTCGAAATTAAATTAGTAGGATATTTAATCTCTTTAAATTTTTACAAATAAAATAATTTTTGATCCAACTTTTATTTCATGAAAATATTTCAGAACCGCAAATTATGAAAAATTTTGACTTTTGGTATCTTAAAAAAATTGTGCGAAAACAAATAAATGTTTGTGTGTATAAGATATAATTTGAAATGTATATTTTTAATAAGTTATAAGTTTTGATTGTCAATTGTGAGTCGAACATAAACCCTTATGGATAAGACAATTTAAATGAAAGGATATAATATAAAACCTTATTATCAAAATTAAACAAACTATAAATTTTAATATTAATTGGATAACTATTAAATCAAAGCTTATTTTTTAATGATAATCTAATAAATATATTTCATCTTATATTTATTTTACAAAAATACTTGGCTAATAAACATTTCTCCAAAGAATATATAAATAAACCATTATCAAAAATTATTTATTTTATCTTTGTACTTTCTCTATAAAATTTTATTAAATCAGATTGAATTTATCTTATTATAACTAATCAATAATCAAAATATTGTTTATTTAAAAAAATCAAAAGATATTTTTTTCTACCTTAAAAAAAGAATAAATAAAGTTATTTTCACATTATGATCTAATTTTCTTCTTAATAATTCATTTTCGGCATATTAAAAAACGAATTTTATTCAATTAATTTTATTTTTATACTAAAAAAATATAAATTGAAAATCCTAATAACCCTTATGATTCATCTCTTTTTAATTTTAACACATTGCTCTTACAAAACCCCGGAATTTAATATGATTAAAACACTCCCAAACCATTCTGAAAGATTTGATACTGAAGATACCTATGAGATTTTAGAGATAAAAGAAGAGGTATCAATGGCAGTGCAAACTCTCTTAAAATCATTTAGTGATTCTATTTTAACCATTGATTTACGATTTTTCGGTGCTGGCATGTCTTATTTTAATATGTATAACAAATTTTATACTGGTATGTTAAATTTAATAGAAAGACGTTTTCTATTAAATAAAGGACATAATTGTTTTCTAACCCATAAAAAATTTGTGAGTGAAAAGGATGAGTTGTTTAAACAATTTGTATTAAAATATGGTGAAGGTAACTTAAAAANTATTTTAAAAAAAATTGATTCGTTTTTATTGGAATTTCACGAGAATCAGGAGAAAAAAACTGAAAGGAAGATAAAATCAAAATTTATAAAGGAAGAAAAACTTGAATAAAATAATAGGTTTTAAGTTTTTTATTTAGAAATTCTTTGTAACAAATTAACTAAAAAATTTAATTTTTTAATAAAAATTCCTTTTTTGTTAAATAAAAAGTTTTTACTAAACTCACATTTAAAAATTTTTTAAAAACATTTAAATTCTAATCTTAAATTCAATTGTTTGTAGTATATTTTATTCGAGCAAGCGCGGAAATTTTAACGGGAAAAGATTTTTACCCCTTTTTTTGCTTATGACATTCTAAAAATTAAAATAATTATATGATAAATTAACTAAACATGAATCAAAAGAAGAAAGAGATATATTACAGATTTATAAATATCTTAACATACCACCTGATATGACGTGTAAATATTGTCACTGAAATATGATAAAAAACGATTCTAAAATAATTTAAAATTGTTATTTATATGTAAAGAAGATAAATGTAATATTTTTTTTTGAACTTTATACTAAAATTAAACGATTAAAACAATTTAAGAGGATAACTAACTCTGTCCAAGGACTTAACTTTAAGCAAATCAAAAATCTTCTTAATCTTCATAAAATAACAATTATAAACTTTCTTAATTTATAAGAAAAACATACTTTTATCTTATAAATTTAATAATGAAAAAAATTATAGGACATTCTCATTTGGTTCAAAGATAAGATTTTTTTACAAAACTGAAGTGCCATAAAGAAAGGTAAAAAAATTTAGCTCTTTCTGGGTTCGTGGATCTAAGCACACAGGAGTTAAGAATAAAAGATATTAAAAAAAAGAAGGGTTTATGCATTTTACAGTGCATTAAAAGTTTCATTATATCTAATACAGAGATGCATATCTACAAATTTTCCTCATGTATGTTGCATTTAAGAATTATAAATGATATTTACATCAAAGCGTAAACCATTAAAAAAATTTTGTGATTTCTACAATAAAGACTCACACCAAAAAAGGGAAGCAGTTCGGTCCCAATTCAAAAATCTTTGAGACAAGGAGATTAAAAAAAATTCTTAAGATATTATATTAAGGTGTTTGAATACATGAGAATGTTTAAAGCTAATAATTATTATGTTGACGGAATTTTTTTCAAAAATATACTTAAATTGCTATTTAAACAAAATCAGGTATAATTCAGTGTTTGAAATATAATTTAAATTATTATTTTTTTAAATTTTTTTTTAAATTAAAAAATTCAAAAAGATCAATCATAAAATTTTTTTTATTCTTTATATGTCATAAACAAAATAAGGAGAACCCCTTTTCTGTAAAGATTCCCGACTATCTGATTTTAAATATACAACAACCAAATTAATTTAAAGTAAAAAAATTTTTAAAAATCAAAAAAAAATATAAATTTNTTTCTTAAAATGTTTAATAAACTTCTAAATCTTTCCTGATTCGATCCAACAATTTCATTTCTTCTTCACTAACCCCATCTCCAAAATATTTTAATAAAATATCAACAGACTTACCAGTCACAATAGATAATAAAGAATCATTTTCATCAAAATGTCTACCATACATTTTATTATTATCATATTCAGCCTCTATTTTGATTGCTACTTTGTCCCCCTTACCTGCACTGTTCACTGGTTTCTTATTATTTTCTATCGAAGTGACTTTGCCCAATCTTTCTATTTTATCTTCTCTTTTCACGTAGACTGATTTGTTAATCATTAATCTGCCATTGACAATTTCTACACCTAAAATTAAAGGAGACCTCTTTGTAAAAATACAATTTGGGAGAATTTTTAGCTCAAAAGGAAAAATACATTCATCTGCGTATTTAAGTTTGGTATCCTGTGATAATTTTTGTGTGTATTCTTTGTATTTGTCTACCAAATGATAAATTATTTTGGCTGAGAAAACTTTTACTGAACATTCTTTCGCGTATTCAAGCATTTCTTTGCTAAATTCAACATCAAAACAAAGCATAATAGGTGTTTTAGATATGGATGCTCTGGTTATGTCTTGTTTTCTTATATCGCCAATGGAAAAAGAAAAAACTGGGACTTCTTCTTTCTCTAAAAAAGAAATTAAAGCTTCTAAAGAACCTAAAGTACTGGCTTGTACGTGTACACCATTTGGCTTTAATATGATATTTTTCAAAATATAATTTAAATCTTCATTGATTTGATTCATAGCTTCTTCTTCATCTTTTACTTTAATTACTTTTGAACCAGTGAGGACTCTTTCCAAATTATTGGCTGCCAATTTAAAACCCATGCTTGCATTTACTCTTTTTACAGAGTCATAAGAATGCTTTGCTTTGGCATCTTTACAGTGCTGTGGTATCAAAATGCTCTTTACTTTAGTAATAACTGGCCCTTCCATAGTACCAACACATATTTTATCATTCTCTTGTAAAAAACCATCTACTAAAATTACATCCAAAGTTGTACCAAATCCTTCCACATTTTTTACTTCTAAAACCACACATTCAAACTTTTCTGACAAAGTAGTTTTTTTCTTCATAAACGTTTCTGACATCTTTAAAATCATTCCTACCAAAATATTTAACCCTTCTCCTGTGATCGCACTAGTAGGAACTAATGAGATAAATTTGCTAAGCTCTTTATTTTCATTCCACAGCCTTGCATTAAAACCAATTTCGGCGAATTTTACAATTGTTTCGTTAACACCTTTTTTAAACTGTAATTTTACACCTTCACTTTGAGATTCTAAGTTCTTTTCTGTGTCATAGCCATAAATTTTGTCTATTTTGTTTAATGCTACAATAAAAGGAGTCTTTCTTAATTTTAACAAATTAATTGATTCTAAAGTTTGTGGCTCTAACAAATGAAAAAAATCAACTACAAGAATAGCAAAGTCACAAAGCGATGAACCTCTTGATCTTAGATTAGAAAAGGACTCATGTCCTGGTGTATCAATTATTAGAATACCTGGTAATTTTGTTTTTATTTTATATTTCTCATGTAAAAATTCTAAAGGAAAGAATGTAGCACCAATCTGTTGAGTTATGCCACCTGCCTCTTGGCCTTGTACGTTAGTCTCCCTAAGTTTATCTAATATTTTAGTTTTACCTGTGTCTACATGTCCTAAAATACAGCAAATGGGACTTTTACATCCTTCATCGCCAGAAACCTTTTCCTTTTTAGATGATTCTACTTTTTTAGTTTTAACATGCATGTTTCCCAAATATTTTTCTACGTCTCTTACTTTTTTGAATTTTTTATCTTTTTTCTTTTTTCCTTCCGATTCAATTTTTTTTCTATTTTCTTCTTCAATTCTTCTTCTTTCCTTTTCTTCTAATTCTATCCTCTTTTGTTCTTCTTTTTCTTTTCTTTCTTCTTCCTCCCTTAATAACTTCTCTTGTTGTTTTTTTCTAATAAGTTCAATATTAGGTCCTACTCTTTTTTTAGGACCAGTCTTTGGTAAAATTGTTTCTTTTTTATTTTCTTCAATAATTTTTTGTTCACTAATTTTCTCTTCTGTTTTTTTCTCATTTATTGGTAAAGGTTCTTCTTTTTTACTTTTTTCTTCTTCAATATTTTTTATTTTTTCAATCGACTCTTCATTCTTAGGTTTCTTTTGCTTTTTCTCTTTCTTTTTTATAACTACTTCTATTTTCTTTTCTTCTTCTTTGTTATTGTCTTGTACAAGTGAATCTAAGTAGTTTAAATCTGTTGACTTTTTTTTTGCCATTTTTTAGGATTTTATTATTTTTTATTTTAAAAAAATATTCTAAAATTAAAATTTTTTTTGAATGAAAAGAATTTTTTATAAAAAAAAAGTTAAATTTCAAATAATATTTGATATTTTCTTTAAATAACTAATTTTACATATAAATGACACAAAACTGTATTTTTATGATTAACGTAGGTTAATTTTAACTTTAAAAAATAAACAAATAACTAAATATTAAGGTAACAATGAGAAACAATAGAAGGGAAGATTGAAAGTAAAACAAATTATATTTCTTTTTTAAACATTTAATCAGTGTTAATATTCCTTAGAACATGACATGTATAATTATAATAAATTGATGCTAAGAAAATTTTTATTTTTTTTCATATTCTTCAGTTGTTTTGTGACAGTAATTCTTTTTATTTTTTTAAACAAAATTTAAATTTTTTATTATAACCCTCTAAGTTATAAAATAAATTATGATTTTTAGGTTATATTTTATTTTTAAATAAATGAATTAAAAAAATAATTGATTTTTAAATTGGATAAAATTACATAAAAGGATAATAAACTTGCAAGTTCTTTTAATTAATAAAATTCATTTTTTATATTTATTAAATATATTATTTACTATTCTTAATTTATAATTTAAGTATTGGTTAAAATAAGACACTTTTAGCAATTCTTCCTTCTAAATATCTGATACCATAAAAATATTATATTTTCAATTAAAATATTTTAAATATAAATAAATATTATTTTAATTAGTTTTTATTATTCCATGCAAAATTCAACTACTGATTTAATAAAACACTTTAGTTCAATGCAAACAGATTGTCTTGTCAAATTTTACCAAGACTCAAAAATTTTTACTTTAATAATAAACACTCTCCCTAAAGAAACAACTAAAATCTTGTTTGATTTAATGCACACCCACATACCATTCTTTATAAAAGAACCCAAAATAAGAACTCATTTAAAAATACTGAAAAATCTGAAATTTATAGAAAAAAAAGGGGAGTTCATTCAGCTGGTTCAAACCATAAAACTAAGCTTGCTAAAAGAATTTAACAATCTACAGTCAAACTCTTCTTTCATTTTATGCAACTGCAAAATTACAGAAATACAAGAAGAAAAAAGTTTAATTTTCAAATTAAATATAAATAAAAAAAATGAATTTAACAAAATAAAAAACACAAAAAATAATTTAGAAACTATTTTACAAAATTTAGTTTCTCCCTCTTTTTTTAACACAGTCATAAAAAATATTTTATACAAAAAAGAATTATTAGACATTGAAAATAAAATCACACATAAAGGATTTGAGTTTCTTTTAAAAAGTAAAAAGGAACAAACTTGGTTTTTTTTATTAGAAGGTATTTCTTTTTTGTCTTTGGAGTGGCAAATCAAAATTTTAAGTTGTCTTAGTGAGCTAAGCAAATTAAAAAAAGAAGTTGTTTATGAGTATTGTGATTTTAGAAAAGAATTGAATTTTTTTTCTGATATTGGTATTTTAGAAATTTTGGATGACAAACATTTTTACTTAAATGATTCTTTTGAGAATCTTTTTTTGTTTCAGATACCCCCTGCAAAAAAATTTTTGATGGTTGAAACTAACCATAAAATTTATGCTTATACNAATTCTAAATATGAACAAAGTATTCTTACACAATTTTGTGAGATACAATATGAATTACCTTCACTTACAGTTTGTATTCTTAGCCTAGAAAATATTAATAGAGCATTTGAGAGAGGTATTACAGCCCAACAAATAGTAAATTACTTAGAAAATTATTCTAATAAAGTACCACAAGCAATTGTTGAGTTAATTTTTGTTTATGAGAGACAGAAAAAAAGAATCAAAATTAATGATGGATATTTGTATAAGAATTTTCTTAGCATAGTTGATTATGAAAAGACTGTTAAGTTTTGTGAGGAGAATGGGTTTTTGTTGGGAAAGGATAACCAATCAAGAATGATAATTGTTAAAAATGAGGCACATAATTTTGTAAAAGAATTTGTGAAAAGAAATATCTAAAAAATATTACTTTTTGATTCAAAGCAATAAAAATTTATTGTTAAAAANTATATTTTTTTAGATATTTTTTAAAAATACTCTTTTTATTTTTAAAGATGGATAATTCATACGAAAATTTTTAACTATTTCTATAATTTAATAAAGATAATACTTGATCATTGAAACATATGGTATAATATGTTTCTATATATTTAGCTATACTACCTAAACACTGCGAGTCTTTCACAACTAAAATTTAAACGCGTAACCTATAGACGGTCTAAGTCTGTCTTACCTTGCTTCCTTTACTTACAGGTTCTATTTATTTATTAACATACTTTTCTTTACAAATCTTATTTAGAACCTATTTTTGTAATGAACGAATTCTTCTCTTTTTTGTAATAAAAAATGTAACTAAGCAAAGAGTTTTGATTTTTAATAAATTCAGATNAATTACCATTAACAATGTGAAANGATTACTGCTGTTATATAAAAAAATTTCATTTTTTAACAAAACTGGGAATAAGAAATTGATTATGAATAAAATTGTGGTTAAGTTTTTTTAAAGTATTTAAAATTTAATTTTCAGTTATGGTTAATTCTGTAGTTAATTTCTAAAATTGTTTATAAATAAAACCTAGATCTTAAATATATTTTTAAAATATACAGCATTGTATTTTTTATAAAGCACTTAATAATTAATAAATAAATTAATTTCATATTTATTTAATTAAAAAAATATTTTATTTACTTAAATTTATTTAAAAATGCATAAATTAATCGGATCCAAAGAAACTTTCATAAAAAATAAGAATTAAATTAAGAAAAATAAGTGGTATAGTTGCTATTCCTTTGGTTAATTTAATCAGATCTACCAGTTTTGCTTTGGTAGGTGATAAATTCTTCCTAGCTTCTGGATCTAAAGGCAATCCTATTCTTCTCAAAAATCTTTGATTGTTTAAAATAGTAATTCCATTTAAAAAGAAAATACAAGCACTGCATAAAGAAAGTAAGCTTCCTATCATGGGTTAAATTTAAAAAAATAAAAAAAAACAAATTTTTATTTATTTTTTACCAATTTGTGGGAAATATTCCCTTTCTTCTTTGTATAAAAGAACATCTTTAATCTTCCCTACAAAAGGAAATATACATCCTCTCAACTCAAATAAAATCTTTTGGGATCTTGGCGCTGCCACAACATAATTATTAGCCACTCTTTTACTAATCACTTTCTTGCTACTTCTTTTAATAATTTCACTCCAAATAATATCATTGTTCTCTTTGTCATAGTTAATTTTCATGTAAAGAAAGATTTGTTTTACATTTAAATGAAACTGATTGGTTAAATTTATATCGAGGTCAAAAATGAATGGCGGTCCTCGTACGTTGTTTAGTTGTACTTTTACTTTTGGTAGTTCTGGGTTGTAGAAACTGGTAAGTAAGAAGATTAAAACTAAAAGACCAGTGGTAAAATTAAATGTAAATGTCATAAGCTTTGAAACTCTTTTTCTGATTGAATACATGGGTAAAAAATAAAAAAAAATATTTTCTAAAAAAATTAATATGAAATTAACACAAGAAAATGAAAGAGTAATTTTATATTTCAATTATTCTGACCATAAAGCTTTAATTTTAAAGAAAGATGAGGTTTATCATAGCAATAAAGGAATGATAAAGCATAATGATTTAATTAACCAGCCATTTGGCAAAGAATTAGAAATAAAAAATAACAAATTTTACATTTTACCAGAAAATAGAATTACAAGAATAGAAAATGATAAAAGAAAGACACAAATTATATTTGAATCTGACACTTCTTTAATTATAAACTATCTTAACTTAAAGAATCACAGCACTGTTATTGAGTGCGGCACTGGTTCAGGTGTATTGACACAGTCTTTCTCAGAACTTGTACAAGAAGGTAAAGTTTTTAGCTATGAAATTGATGAGGAAAGGTATTTAGCAGCAAAAGAAAAATTTACAAACAAACCTAACATAACAATCCATCATTGTGATGCTGACATTAAAGGGTTCCTTGAACAAGAAGTGGATGCAGTGTTCTTAGACATGGGCAGTCCTTATAATTCAATACGCCATGCTTACAATTCTTTAAACGAGAAAGGAATTCTTTGTGTGTTTGTTCCTACTTTTAACCAAGTAAGTTTATCTTTAAAAGAAATGAATAATTTATTTACAAATATTAGAATGTTTGAATTTATAAGTAAGAAATATTCTAAATCTAAGTTTAAAAATGATATTTTTATGAATGATAATTTGTATTATCATACTGGGTATTTGATATTTGGGAATAAATAAAGTAATTTATGCTTGAAATGACGTTTATTGATGTATTTTTTTTAATTTTTTGAGAAAAATTACCAAAAAAAGGTATTTTAATTTAGAAAATTTGTTTGGATTTGAATTAATAGAGTAGGAAATATCTAAAGAATATTTTCTAGAAAATTAATTGTTTAAATATTTTATTTATTAATCAATGATGAATTCTAATTTAAATAAACAAGTATTAAACAGTGACAAATAAAATTATAATTTACAATAAATAACAATCTTTTTTACAATCTCAGGGTATAAAAAAAGAAATTTAAATTTACTATTGTTTTAGTCTTAGGAATTAAGGTTTACTTCTTTAATGTTGTTCTAAAAATATTTCTAAATTTCATCAAATTATGAAATAAAAATAAATTACCATTTTTAGCAAATCAATTTTTACAACCCAATCTTTAAAAGAAATTATTTAAATAAAAAATACCAAAGTTAACATTATACATTACACTTTAATGATGTAACAACTGAAAATATTTTATAAATAAAAAATTTTATTCTTATTTTTGTCTTTATTTCTGTATACCATGAANGATACGTTAAGTAGTTAATAATTTTGAAAAAATTAAAAATGTTATTTATATTGAAGGGTATTTGATTACTTTTTGTTATTTAAAAAATGTGATTATTTTACACGGAATAAATTATTTTTACAAAAAATGAGATTACACATTAATTTTTATTAGAAAAGGCGATAAAACAATTAAACAAAATTAAAGTTGTCTATAAATATAATAAATACAAATTTTCGAGCAATATAGTATACTTGAGAAAATAAAAAACCTTTATTTATTTTAAACAATTAAAATAACGTATTTTGATAGATAAACTGATCTTAACTTTATGCTCCAGGGATTAATTCTGATTATTATTTTGTAGGATTTCAATATTAAAAGCTCTTTTTCAAAACAATAAAACGAAACAAAAACTTTGAAATATAAATTCTAATAAAAAATGAGTCTTTACGTATATAAAGAATAACAGCATAAAGTTTAGAGGGCTTAAGTTTCAACATATTAAATTTTATAATTTATAGACCAAAAAGACTAGTTTATAAAGAAGAAAACTTCAGTGCTTGTTTTTTCTTTATTATTCTTTTGTGTATTCAATCTTTAAAATATAAAGATTAAGCAATGTTTTTTTGAAAAAATCACGCAAAGTTTAAATAGAGGTCGGTTTGTTGGACCCTGTTTTTCAACTAATAATTTTTATGCTTTATAATATTTTTCTCAAATGTTTTCTTAACTGCAAAATATATGAAAGCAATCTTTATTTAAGTTTAAGCTTGTTTTTTATACCAAAATACAAAAGATAATATTATTTTGCGACAACACATAAATCCTTATTTTGAATTTAATAGAACGCAACATTAATATAATTAAACATTGATTTTCAAAGTATTTTTAGCGATTAAATTTTAAAATAAATTTTAAAACTAATCATAAACCAGGGATAGGCAACTTGTTTGTAAAAACGAAGCAAAAATAAATTAGAAAATTCCAAAGGACACAATTTTTAAAAACAGCTGTAAATATTAAGTTTTTGAAATAATTGATTAATTTTTTGATGTTTAGTATCATATTTATAGATCCAGTAAACAAGGCCTGCAAGATAAGGTATACTTAGACAGTTAAAACAGTACAATAAGTGTATTTTAATGGAAAAGGACTTGCAGTGTGTTGCAATATATCTAATTATGTTGAAACTTGTTAAATTTATGTTTTTTAATAAGACAGTATTTCTTTTCATGAGCAAAAATTACAGAAAAGGATCTTGTGTGGATTGTAACCCCTAAGCAACAAAAAAATTATATTTTTAAAAAAATCCAATTTTTTTTACACTTTTTTATATCGCAGAAGTTTATAAATAAAGAAAAAACAAGTTTTCAAAAAATTGATTATCAAATTCCCCGTTAAAACGACATTTTAGAATGTTATATCAATTTACTTAATTTGCAAATGGCAAAGAATTTCGAATGAAATATATAACATGCAGACTTTTAATATATAAAATATAGTATAAAAAGATTTTTTATAAATTGTAAAGAACTATTTACATCAATTAAAATGGCATTTAATATAAAAAAACATGATTAATTATTAATTTTACTGAAACTGTAGTAAAATAATGAATCTGTATAGATTTAAAAAAAAATATAATAATTTATCCAATTCAACTAATATATTAAGATTATCGTCATTATCATTGAGACTCACTTAAATTTAATAATAATACCCTATGGTTACAATTTTCATATATATAGAACTATTTTGTATGACACGCAAGCGCAAATTTCAATTTAAAACACGAGAAGTACATATAAAACAACGAAAAGATAATTACCATAATCAAACTTCAACATTTAATCAAGTATATCCGGGATGCATGGAAAAGTATGATATTGCATGTGTTTTATTGAGCATGCAAAATCAAAGCGATACATGTAAAACTTTTTCCAGTTTTGAATGCTCTAAGATCGAAATTGAACCAATTAAATGTTCTGAGCCCCAAGTTCTGACAAAGAAAAGATTTAGTAAAGGGATTAAGAAAACAGAACTAGAAAGAATTAATTTAAGAAAGAAGTTGAAGGCGTTTAAACTAGAATATGAAGAAAAATATAAACAAGAGAAACCTCGCAGGAGATTCCCAATAAGTTTTCACATATGGAGGAAAGTTAATTTTTCTAAGATTATATACGAATTTGACAGAAAATTTCAATTTAACTTATTGTATTTTTTGAAAACTACCTATAATATAAGAAATTTGTTTAAGAAAGGTTCTAATTTAATTAAGGAAACAAGCAATTCAAACATTACAAAATTATTTTTAACAATTTATAACAAACAATCATTGGCTTTCAAATTAGAAGAATCCTTTTTAAATTATAATGACTTCATTGAAGTATATGAAAAACGATGTTATAAACTAAAAATTAGATATGCGATTATTCAAAAAGAAATTATAAATTTTTTCGATAATAAACTTTTACACGCTTCTAAAAATAGATTATACCATTTTAAAGATTACGAAACTTTATTCAATAAAGAAGAAACAAATTCCAATGATTCTAAGGAAGTTTTGATATTTGCGATGGAAGATTTTTTCAGCTTCAACGATTCGCCATTCTTAAAATTTCTTTTTCCTGAATCAAAAATTATAAAAAAAATATTGTCAAATATACCAGATTTTTCTTTTTTAAAAAGATTACATTATTTTGCATCCATTTTCCGTTTACAATATATTTTATTTAGAGAAAATTTTAAAGAAGAACTTTTAAGATTTAAACGTTTGAAAGAATCAGATTTCTTAAATTGCGAAATCTTTATATATTTTTTGTTTAGTTCTAAAATTATTTTACAGAAACTTATTATGAAGTATAGTCATTTGGACGTAGAAACTTTCCATAAATTTGTATTTCAAAATTTTATTTTGTTTTTAAAAATGAAAAATGAAAAGATTAGAGAAATACTTGATTTTAATTTCCTGTTTACTTATAACGTAGAAAATAATGACAATATTTTGTTTGATTATAATTTTGAGACCGAGTATTATGATGGATTTAAGAAAATTTTTTGTAAAAAAATTATTTATATTTGTGATTTTCCCAAATTAGAAGATTTGAAAGAATATTTTAATTCGGTTAAGCATTACACGATGTTAATTGATAAAATTGATGATTTAACTGGTATTAGTGATCATAATTATGTAAAGAAAAATTATTCAGCAAATGAGATTAGAAGCATTTTTGCAAACAAGTTTTACAGTATGTTTATAAATGAAATAAATTAACATTGAATAAAAATTTTATTAAAGAAGCATTTGAAAATAAATTTTTTGAGATTTTAACTGAATATATTTATTTTTAGATGAAGAGTTATGAAATAAATAAAAATTAAGTCTCATTTGCAATCAAAGACTTTTTATAAAATTATTTTATTTAAATACAATACATTTCGCTCGACATAATACAAAAAAAGTAAATATTTTAGAATCTTTGAAACAAATGTAGAACTACTATTTTTTTAAATAACAAAAATACAAATTTACTTCACTACGCAGAAA
>RCSS01000089.1:0-46115 GCA_004000155.1 Tubulinosema ratisbonensis | reverse complement strand
ATAATTAATAGTTAAAATTAAAAATAGAATTAATTATAAAAANTNTTTTATCAAATTAAATTTATTTCATTTTCATAAACAAGTTCTATTACATCCTTAACATTACAAATAAAAAAATCTCCTTGTTTTAACTCTACTGGTTTACCATCAAGCATCACTCTTTTATTACTTACATTAGAGATAAACCCAACAATCTCATCACAAACACTCTCTTCATCCACAAAAATATCTTCTTCTTTGTAAAAATTAATCATTTTTTCGTAAAAAATCTTCTCAGCCTCACTCAAAAATTCTAAATTTATTTTCATTTTTAAAGAAATTTTTTTTAGCCTTGTTAACAAATAATTTTTTAAAAAGTATTTTGTTCTTTCTAATTCCTGTTCTATTATACTTTTTACTATTGGATTAGTTAATGAAATCATATGGTTTGTTAGGATTGGTATTGTTTTTTGATAAAAATCAATTATTTCTTGGTTGTAAGGAAGTATTTCTTCAGTATTTTTTTCATTTTGGTAATGAGTGATTAATAATTCTATTGCTTTTTTCATAAGTTTATGCAATTTAAATTATTAATTTATTAAAAATATTTTTTAACCAATTAAATTAAAAAAATGATAATTAATTATTAATTATTATTTTTATATTTTCACTAATATTTTATATTTTTTAACCTTGAGTAAGTATTTCGAAAAGATCTTCGTATAGATTTTCCATCCCAGGTACCAAAAAAAGTAAGAGTTAAAAAATATTATATACTTTTATCAAATATATTTCTAAAATATGTTCATCTAATTTTTTAAATTAAATTTTAATATCAATTTAACAAGCAAAAAGATACTTCAAATTTTTATTATTTTGAATAATAAAATTTTGTTTGGTACATTAAAAATTAAAACCCAATTTTTCTATTTTTTACGATACTTATTTTACAAAAATTATAAATAGTCTTTTCATTAGTTATTTTATAAGACATATTAATTTAACAAAAAAAATATAATAACCCAATCAATTTTATTAATTTATCACAAACTAATTGTAAACAAAATTAATAAACAAATTGATTATTTTTTTAAAGATTAAAACCAATTGGTTTTAAATATTTTACTTAAAAAACAAAAGAATAACAAATATACATGATCATCACAGAAAAAATAATCAAAAAAATGAAATCGCATAGATGTTTGACTGATCTTTGGGATAAATGTGATCAGATAGGAATAATAAAACATGCGAGGAGTTTGTTAATGAATGAAGCACCTTTAAACAGATCATTAGATTTAATTAGAATTAACTTTGCAAGGAAAGGTCTGATGGAAACGAAAGTCAGTCCTCATACCCTAAAAGTATTAACTTATATTGCGAAAAGAGGGTATAGGGTCAAAGAAGCATTTATAAACGAAGGAATAGAACATGAAGTTAAGTTAATCAGAGTGGTTATCAGAAATAATATTGAATTAGACCTAACTTCTTTCAATATTCATTCTATTCTCAGTGCAATTAAACTTTACATAAAAGAAGATTTAAAATTTTTTATCCCACCCGAAGTATTAGACTCAGTCATAAGAAACAAAATTAATAAAAATTACATGAAAAATCTTAAAGGAATTCTTTTTACGATAACTAATGACAAAAGAAAATTCTTTAAACAACTTTTGAACATTTTCTATCAGTTAGAAATGCATCCTCATCTTTACAAAAAATATTCTGAAGATTTTGTTTTGGCAATTTCTGANGTATTTTTTCCTAATTATTTTCAAAGTAATATTGAAATATTTTCTAATTTTGATATTATTTGTGAGATCCTTAATTGTGAGTCTTACTGGGATTGTTTGAATTATAAAGATTCATTTTTTAGGACTTTACATAAAATAACATATTAATTAAATAAATAAAATATTAAATATCATATAAAATAATAATATAATATTTATTAAATATTTATAAAAATATTAATTAAAATAATTAATTTATTAAATAAAATATTTATCAAAATATTATAAATATCAAAATAATAAGCAATAAATTAAAATATTAAATAATAATTAAATATTTTCAAATAATTTAAATATTAATTTAATAAAATTGTTAAACTAAAATGTTTAGACCCCTTAATTTTTAAATGTCATTAAATTTTTTAAATAACAAAAATATTAATTAAATAAAAGTACTTAATTAAAATATTAAATATTTTTTATATTTTTTTATATTTAAAAAAATCAACAAATTAAATATGGATTTACAAGTTGTCTCAATCAAAGACTTAGAAGAAGGATTCACAAACCAAATTTACATAAACAATGACACAAAAAAGAAATTAAAAATAGACAAATACGTATTATTAGATGATAAATATGTATTTATGATTGGTATCTCTACAAATATTGATAAAAACAAATTAGGACTCAACAAGGCACAGAGAGAGTTTCTTAACAAAGTAGCAGAACAAGATTTTTGTGAAGTACTACCTTATAAAAAACCTAAACAAATTTCTTTACTGTTTTTGTCTGTAGAATTTTTAGGGAGGGATCCTTTGGAAATATCAGGTAAAAAATTTATCAAAGATTTTAAGGAGAGGTTTGATGAATTTCCATTAAATTTAGGACAAATCTTTTATTTTATTTTGGATGATATAAATTATTTAAAAGTAACAGTTTGTGAGTTAATGGGTGAAGAAACTAATGGTATTATTGACAATGAAACTGATGTATATTTGACCACTAAAGGATCTAACCTTCTTTTTACTGAGATGGAGGATAATAAAATATTTATGAACAAAAACTTTTCTTTCGAAATGTTGGGTATTGGTGGTTTAAAAAAAGAATTTTCTTTACTTTTTAGAAGAGCTTTTGTGCAAAGAGCATTTGATTCAAGTTTTATTGAGAAATTAGGTATCAAACATGTCAAAGGAATAATGCTTTATGGCCCACCAGGCACAGGAAAAACACTTATAGCTAGTCAGATTGGTACAATATTAGGCGCAAAGAAACCACAGATTGTTAACGGTCCAGAAATTTTAAATAAGTTTGTGGGACAGAGTGAAGAAAATATCAGAAATCTTTTTAAAGATGCAGAGGAAGAATACAAACAGAAAAAAGAGAAATCGCAGCTTCATATTATAATATTTGATGAAATTGATGCTATTTGTAAAAGTAGAGGTACAAGCACATCTTCTGGGATAGGAGATCAAGTAGTGAATCAGTTATTGAGCAAAATGGACGGAGTAGAATCACTTGATAATGTTTTGGTGATAGGAATAACAAATAGATTTGATTTAATTGACTCTGCTCTTTTACGACCAGGCAGATTTGAAATTCATTTAGAAATTTCTTTACCTGACGAGAAAAGTAGGTTAGAAATTTTAAATGTACACACCAAAAAAATGGCATCTAACAACATTTTACAAGATGTTAATTTAGAAGAAATATCAAAACTAACAAGAAATTATACTGGCGCAGAATTGGCAGCAGTTGTCAAAAGTGCGGTCTCTTTTCCATTGGTCAGAAAAGTAGAATTAGAAAAAACTTGTCAAAATATTGTACCAAAAGATGAATTTAAAGTACAAATGAGTGATTTTTTAGAAGCATTGAAGGAAGTAAACCCTTCTTTTGGTGTAAACGAAAAGGATTTCTCACAATTTAACAAAATGTTTTACGAGATTTCTATTTTTAAGAATGGTATTTCTTTAGGAAATGAACTTTTAAGAAAATTAAAATGCACCAATTTGTACAACATTTCTTCACTTCTTTTTCATGGACCTAATGGGACAGGTAAAACATCCTTGGCAGTGAAAATAGCACTCAATTCAAGGTTTCCCTACGTAAAAATAATCTCTCCAAAAAATATAATTGGTTTAAGTGAATATGAAAAGGTAAGATACATCAAAGATACATTCTCTGATTCTTATAAAAGTTCTGAATCAATTATTATCTTAGATGATTTAGAAAATTTGATTGAATACGTAGCCATTGGTCCAAGATTCTCGAATACAATTTTACAAGCCTTGAAAATTTTTATAAAAACAGGAAGACAGAAACAAATTATTTGTTTTTGGTACAACCAGTTCTATTGATGTGATAAAAGACACTGGACTGTACGAATGTTTTTACATGCATTATGAAGTACCTTTGATAAGCTATGATGATTTTAAACATCTTTGTCATGAAAATAAAGGATTCGAGAATGTTAATTATTCAGGAAGTATTTCAATGAAATCTTTGTTGGCTGAATTGGATGACCCTGATTATTCACTTGAATAAAATTTAAAAAAATTTTTTTCTTAAATAATAATTTATTTTACAATCTTACTTCTTAAAAGGTTTGCTCTTTTTTCTTATTCCAACTATTTGTTCATTAAAAAATATTTTATCAAAATCATTGTCTTCGTCGTACAAGCATTGTTTTTCCATACATTCTTTGTATTTGTTGTATTTGTATAATTTCGCGCATTCAAAATAACCCATTGGGTCAATTTTCATCAGCAAATCTAAAATATGAGGTATTTCTGGTGATTTTTTAACGTTCCAATGTTTGTATGACAAATCATAAAACGAGTCAAATATTTTAGGGAGAAAGGATTTGTTCTGTTTGAGTAAACAAAAAATAGATTCGTCGCTTAAAAATTTATAAACTGCATTTATCAAAAAAATGTGATCGCTTTTAAAACATAGGTTTATCATTTGCACTAAAAAATTTTCTATTTCTAAATACCTCAAATGAATTTCTTTTGTTTTTATGATGTTACTAGCCAAGTTTACAGCCATAGACTTTTTCTCTGTGTTTTCGCAATAAAATAAATTAATTAAATTGGAAAGAATAAGTGGTAAAGCTGAGTTATCAGACACAGAAAATGCTCTAAGTAAACTTTTTAACTCGTTAAAATAGAGTGTTGAATTTTGAAACTTGAGAATTGGAAAGATACACTCTTTAAAAAAATTTTCTAATTCACAGAATGATTCAAACCCATTAGAAACCAAAACATATAAACTTAACTCTAATAAACATTCTAATCCTACAGGTTCATTCTGATAATTTAAAATGGAAATATATTCATTTCTTAAAATATCTTTATAAATTTCTTTCAACTCCTTTTCTTTAATTTTAAATAAATTTCTTAGAAATGAGTTCACACTTTCTCTTATTTTTTGATCTAAACATTTTAACAAGGCAAATAAAATTTTTAGTCTTTTTTCCCCTAAAAATTGGTCAGAATTTTCTACCAAAATCTTTTCAAAAAAAGAAATAAAAGCAAGTAATTTATGTTGATTAACATCTTCTAAATTGTAAACACACTCCTCTTCTAAACGAAATTTGTCTTTAAGAACTGGCTTGTCAACAAATCTTGTTATTTTTTCAAAAATAATTTCCATTATTTCTTCCTTTTTCTGAATATGTAAACTAGAAAAGTTTTTAAGATAGTCTATCAGTTGAATTTCATTTTCTTTATCACATTCTACAAGTAAAACATCACAGGATGTAATTAGCTTAGAATTCAAAACCGAGTTTTCTGTTTGAGCTGACCCAAGTTCATTTTTTAATTTTTTGGGGTTGACANACTCGTTTTGTTCTGCTAAGCTTTTTCTAGTCATGGGTGAAATTAAAGTGAAATTTTAAAAATTAAGATCAGATTTTTTTGACTGGTTTAAATTGCAAAAAAAAATTTTTTTAAAAAATAATATTTTTTATTTATTTTTCAAATTCATTAAAAATTTAATTATTTTTAATTTAAACTGAATGACAAAATTAATTACATTTCTTGACGAGAATATTGATTTAGAAAAAGAATTAAAAAATGACTTTTCATTAAAACCTATTTATCTCAATGAAAGGCGTAATAAAGGTTTTACTGAAATTTATCTTTCTAATACAAATGAGAATGGTATTTTATGTGCAGTAACTAATGAAGACAAGGATAATTTATTGGATTGTTTTAAAGAGAAAGAGAAAAAAATTGAACAAAAAGAAGAAATTCCAATAAAAAAGAAATCTGAGAAAAAGTCTGTTCAAGGAAATTTGTCATCATTTTTTATTAAAAAAGGAAAATAAATTCTGTTTTTAAAGTTTATTATTTATAAGATTGATTAAAATTAATAATTTACTAAAACTAGAAAGTAATTGGTTGATTCTTTTTTATGACATTTATTATCAAATATTAATTAAGTTAATATTTAATTTAATATCAAATTAAACATTTTGCAATAAAACATTTTAAATAACAATTTAAAATATTATTTTAAAAAAAGGGCAGTGAAACTGCTTGTAAATTACAATAATAAAAATTACTTATAATTTTGTAATTTTTATAATTTAAAAGAAGATAGAAGCATGTAAGTTGATTGGACTTGAAAATAAAAAATATTCATAATAAAATGAATAAAAATTATTAAAATAATAAAAAATTATATAATTTAAAATAAGGTTTCCTTGCAAAATCAAAAATTTTATAAAAATATTTAAAAATAAAAATTGTAAATTGATGATAAATTTAGATAGAAACTGCTAATTAGAAAAAAGTAAAGAATTATAATTCAAGATCTCTCTTTTACATTCTCAACAACTTTTGTATAAAAATAAAATTTTTATTTGTATTTTTATTCTAATAATTTTGTGTGACTTGCATATATCTCTTTTCTTTTATATAGTATATTTTCTCAATTAATCTTAAAATGTATTTCATTTGATAATAAGCTTTTTCTTAGATTTTATTTTATTAATTATAATCGTCATAAAATACCATTAAATCTACTTTAAGAGGTTTTTAGCTAAGGAAAATTAAAGAAAAAAAATTATACAATGGTTGATACGATTACCACTCACTCGCGATAAAATTGATCAATTATTCGAGTAAATACAAATAAAAAGAACACAAGTGTCAGTTCATTTAAATATTTGAAATTACAATATAAAAATTTTTGAGTATTAAAAAATAATTGAGTGAATTTTTTAAAAAATTTTAAAATTAGATGATATTGAGTTTTTTTTTGTGTTTTACTTGTTTAAAT
Organism: Tubulinosema ratisbonensis; assembly: GCA_004000155.1. Taxonomy (NCBI): domain Eukaryota; kingdom Fungi; phylum Microsporidia; family Tubulinosematidae; genus Tubulinosema; species Tubulinosema ratisbonensis. The sequence continues at coordinate 39,117 of RCSS01000089.1, read as the reverse complement.
AAGTTATTGTATAGAATTTATTCAACATTTATTTCTTGTAGCTTAGATTTATTACATTTTATAATTTTTGATTGGTTAAAATCTACTTCTACATTTATAGCCTTATATTTTTCTTATTCTTAAAATAAAAATATTGATGAAATGGTTGTGTTAAAATTTTATTTAAGAAGTATTTAAGATAAATTTTATGGAAAATAATATCGGTAATATAATATTCAAGTTTTAAAATAAGATTTTTAATCGTAAAAATTTATTTTCACTTTTTAATTCAAAACAATTACAAAATCAATAATTTGATAAAAAAAGAATTTCATTAAAAAAATTCAGTAAATTAGTTTTAAAACTGAATTTATTATTTTAAATTCAAAATAAAAGTAGTATAATCATAAAACTAAATTTTTTGAAATTTTTGTTAAAAAAACTAAATATAACCCTTCCTTCTAAGGCGAAAGAAAAGTAGTAATTTTGCATCTTTATAAATGTCAAAATATATATATTATTCATTTTTTCATAAATTAAGTTGAAATACAAACTTTAAATAAAGAAACTAAAGTAAATTTTTAGATGAATTTACATATTTTTAGTTAATCAAAGTGTAACTATTTTTTTATTTACACCAAAATTTACTTGTATACGTTTCAATGATTGCTTTTATAAAACTTCAATCATTCAAGGATTATAATTTTTCAAAACAAAGAATAACTTAACATCTTTATTTGCATTTTGATTAAGGATAAATATTTGGCATTTAAAACTTGATAATTGCTATGTATTGTTTTTTATTTTCATTATTTATTGCATCTTAAAATGTAGCGAATTTGAATAGGAGTCTTGATATTTTCTGAATAAAAAAAATTATGTTAGGATTATAACAGTTTATAATGCAAGGGATGAACTCTAAATATTTATTGTATACTTCCTAGAATTTAGGGGTTTGAAATTAATTTTTGAATTTATGGCTTATCCTCTAAAAGGTTTGTAGAGTCTTTGAAAAATTTATCGATTAAGAATAGTTTTTTATTTTCATATGTCAAAATATTTAATTGAAATGTTTTAAAATTTCAGTAAAAGAAGCAAAATGCGAGGTAAAAATACTTCTTATATATAAATTTATGTTTAGATTATTCTGATATGGTTAAGTAAATATTGGTTTTAAGATATCACTCGATTCAGTTTGACAAGAATAAAAAGACATTCGTCTAGAACAACATTAAAATAAATAAATAAAATACAAGTTTTAAAATCTACAACTATATAATTAGACTTTTTTTAAAAATATTTCGGTTTATAAAAATTTTCTTTATATGTTTTTTATTTTAAAATCTCTTAAGTACAAATAACTCGAAATAAATTATTAAAGCAAAAAAATTAATTGTTATCAATTGATAAAAACTTAAAGGTACAGACTAAAAACTTAATGTTGAACTTTAGGCAGCATTGAATTTCTTAACTTTTAGGGTTAAAAAAATCTTACAATCTGTATGCTAAAGATCACGCCTGGACAAAAAAATTTGTTCTTTTGTAAATCTGTTTTCTGATTTTAAAGAAACTTTTATTAGCAATTTAAATAGCACATCTAATAGGTTTATTTCTAACCTTAAACATTTTATCTATTAAGCTTTAAAATTTAGACAGTTTACCAATAAATGAGTCATCTATACCCTACATAAGTTCCTTTGTAGAATTTTTCTAATTTGAATAATTTGGTTAGACTTTTCAGAAAGTTTCTAAATAATTCTAGATTAAGTATTTTATTTTTAAAATCAGAATATTAATGATTTTTTTATATAACAATGATGTAAGTTTTATACATTTAAATTAACTTCACATTTATGATTGCTACATTCATATCTTTTATAATTTTTTTTACTTTTTTAGCACATATAATTGTTGAAAATTGATTTTCGACCCTCTTTTTATTTTTAATAATTAAAAATTTTATATAAAAAAATTTATTGGTATAAAAATTTATTAGGTAGATGACGCCGTGCCGCTTGTAATAAATTAAGACATACGAGACTTTTGCTAACTGCATTAATAAAAATTAATTCCTGTAAAATCCAGGTTGTTCATCTAAATTAGAATATTTTTTTAAAATTATTTCTATTAAAGTCATATAATACAATTTTTATTTATTCTCTTTTTGGTTTCATTTTTTAGAAGCAGTCTTCAAATAATTTATTTGTATATTTTTATGTTAGTCTATTCAATGCAAAATGTACTTTTTTTATAGGCGACGAATGATGTTTTTTATTGTAATAGTAGCTAATTTAGAAGTTAGCATGATTAGTGTTCTTTTTTTATTTAATCCTTTTTTAAATTTTATAAATATATTAGTACATATCTTGTACAACCCTTTTCTGGATTTTTAAATTAAAACTTTGCCTTGAACTCCTGGTTACTTCCCGGTGGCGAAAAGCTTTCTAAATAATTTTTATCATAAGATTTTCTGTTATTATGTTTATCCATTTCGTTTGTGGTTCTCATCTTTAAGAGAGTATTCTTTTTGTTTTTTTATCAGGTTATTTTTAAATAAATGATTATGTTGGCTATACAGTAAGCTTATTACAAGACGCAAAAGTAAAATATGTTAAACTTGATTATAAATTTATCATATTCCAGTTTTATCAATATTATTCTGTAAATAAAACTATTCATACAAACATCTTTTATACATTTCTTTCTAGACTTACATGTTTTGAATCTATATAATACCACACACAATACATCAACGTCAAAGATGAAACAGTTCCTTTGTTTTATAATAAAATATATAACAGCGGAATGTTCAATAAATGTGCATTGAAAAAACAAGCAGTAAAGCTATTTGCGGTTTAAAGGCTGAAAAATAAATAAATGAAAACGAGGCATAGCTTTGTATGAATTTTCTATCTTTAGGCAAAAACTGTATGCTAAAATTACTTTAGGAACGGGTTATAAAATATAAAATGGGTAGTATTGTTTTATAATGAAATATAAAACTAAATTGTTTTTGTTTTCCTTCTTTTTTAAAATTAACAAATAAAAAAATTTAAAGATAAATAATTTTTATTTTATAAAAATACAAATTACCCCTTACATGAAAAGAGTAGCATACTTTTATGATAATCAAATTGGTGTGTTTCATTACTCCTCTGGCCATCCTATGCGACCCTTGAGAGTAAAAATGACACACGCTCTTATAACCAATTACGGGTTATTTAGACATATGGATGTTTTTAAACCAGAGCATGCAAGCTACAAAAATTTAGTAAATTATCATTCAAGAGATTATATTAATTTCTTACAATCTGTTTGTAAGGATAATNTAAAAGAAATGGATTTAGATTTACTTAAATTTAATGTTGGTGAGGATTGTCCAATCTTTCATGGATTGTTCGATTATTGCAAAATTACAACAGGCGGTTCTTTAGCTGCAACACTTAAGCTTAACAATGGTGATGCGGATATATCTATTAACTGGGCAGGTGGATTGCACCATGCAAAGAAATCTGAAGCTTCCGGATTCTGTTATGTCAATGATATTGTTTTAGCGATTCTAGAACTTCTAAAATACAATGAAAGAGTCCTTTATATTGACATAGATGTACATCATGGCGATGGTGTTGAGGAAGCTTTTTACACTACTGATAGAGTAATGACAGTATCTTTTCACAAATATGGAGATTATTTCCCTGGAACAGGTAGTTTATGTGATACAGGCCTGTTAAAAGGAAAAAACTATGCCGTTAATGTTCCATTAAAAGATGGTATTACTGATAAAAATTATCAGTCCATTTTTAATCCAGTGATCAACAAAGTTATTGAAATGTACAAACCTTCTGTAATTGTCATGCAGTGTGGTGCTGATTCTTTAAGTGGTGATAGATTAGGATGCTTTAATTTAAGTCATTTAGGACATGCTGCCTGTTTAAAGCACGTTAAATCATTTAATATACCAATGTTAGTTTTAGGTGGTGGAGGTTATACAATAAAAAATGTTTCAAAGGCTTGGGCGTACGAAACGAGTGTGGTTTTAGATGTTGAGATACCTGACGATCTTCCTTTTACGGAGTTTCATTCTCATTATGGTCCTGATTATAAAATTAATGTACCAACCAATCAAATGAAGGATTACAATACAAAAAAAGACATTGATACTATCATAGAAACCATTCATGAGAACTTAAGACATGTGACAAGTGTTCCTTCTGTCCAACTTATTGAAACTCCTTCTGCTTGGGTAGATGAAGAAAGTGATGATGAAATGTTGTGGATGGATTATGCGGAAAGGAATAACATTCCTTATGATGAAATCCAACATGATTTAAATGAATGATATTACATANNNNTTATAAAATTTTTGAAACAAGTTAATTTAAAACAAAAATAAAAAAACAAAACAAATGTTCTTTTCTTTAAGAAATTATATTTTAAGTGATGTTAACTTATCAGATAGAAATAATTTTGGTGAAATAGTAAAAATTTTGTTTGGTAATGCACGATTTATGATTTTCTTTGCTGTAATATTCTGTTTGTGTGTATTATTCTTGATCATTGGAATAATACGCATTAACAAGAATGCGAGTGAGTTTTTGGTTTATGTTATTGCTGTTATTTTATTATACGAACTGTTTATACTAAAAAGAATTTATAAAGCCACCAATTTTGATGACAGGACTGTAAAAAGAAAAGACAATTTTAAAGAATTTTTTACAGATTTTTTGGTTGGTAGAAGTTTTAAATCAAAATTANCTGAAAAAAATGAACTTACAAATGAAAATGAAGAAGAATTGAATAATTTGAAAGGAATTAATGATTTTAGGTTTGATGAATCTGACAAAGAAGAAGAAAAATCTAAAACATATCTTGAAAATTTAGAGGATGAAAAAGAATCGAAAGAGAAAAACAATTCTAAGAAAGAAAAAGATGATTTTAAGAAAGATATAAATAAACCTAAAAAAGATAATAACAAGATTACAAAAGAGAAAGAGGACAAAGCTGACACCAAAAATGGCTCAATTATATTAGTAACGAAAGAAAATTCTAAGAAACCAGAAAGTATAATACAAAAACAGCCAATTAGTTCTGAAGATTCTGAAAATTTTAAAAAGACAGATAAAATTACAAATAAAGACATTTTAAAAAAGACAGATCACAAAAGCGAAATAAAAAAGGAAGAAGAAAAATTAAACGAACCAGAAAAGGAAATTTTAAAGAAAATAGCAGGAAATCCTGAAAGAAAAGAAAAAATAAAAATCCTCAAAATAAAAGTAAAGGACAAAAAAGATGAAGAGAACAAAAATGAAAAAGAACCCGAAAAGTACAAAAACGAAGAAGAAACTGAAGAGAACAAAAATATTAAAGAACCCGAAGAGAACAAAAATATTAAAGAACCCGAAGAGAAAAAAGAAGAAAAAAGAGAAAACAGAAAAGAAGAAGAAAATAAAAAAATGCCAAAAGTCAAACTTAACAAAACGGAAGGAGATATTTATTTGACAAAAATTAAACAAAACATAAACTTAAAAAACGATGCATTAAACAAAGTAACCCTGTTAAGAGAAAATTTAGACGCTGCTAGAAGCCAAGTATCTACAATGGTAAAGGAATTGAGAACAAATTTTTTTAATTTATTAGCTGTTTCTGATAAAATAGAACACATTTTACTGTCAATTGGCATTCCACTTTCAATACAGAAATATGAATTAGAAGAATTAGAGAATGAAATTAATAACAAATTTACTTTAGAAGACATTGGTTTAGAAATTGTAAAAGATGAAATTAAAAACAAAGAAGGTCATAAAAAAGTAAAATTTACACTTTTAAAAAGTAATCCTAACGAAAAAATAATAGAATCTTTAGAAAAAATAAAAAATAGAATTAGAATTAACGATGAACCAATCAACATTGAACAAAATTTATCATTTATTGAAAGTATACTTGTCTTAGAGGCAATTATTTCTTTAATATTTTTAATTGTTTTAATATTTGATTTTAGCGATTACGTCAAATATTTTAGGTTTGTGATTTTGATAATTTTAATTTTAAATGTGTTTATAGGAGTGTACATTTTAATTATCAGTGAATTGTTAAACAAAAAATGTTTAATGAAAGAAAAAGAGGGATGCAAGCAAAACATCCATAAAGTAAACGAATTGGTTATGTTACTCAACAAAAATGCTAGTTTTGAAGAGGATCAAATTGAAGTAATAAAAAATGAATTTGATAAAATATCCTCGAAAACAGAAAAAAACATTGAAGCATTGGAAAATTACCTTAAAAATATTTTTAGATCCAAACTTGGTGTAAAAATATTCATTTTTGAAAATTTGATTGATAAACTAAGATTTATAGAAGGAGATTTTGAAGAACTTATGAAAAACTCAGTTGATAAAAAATTATTTTATACAAACGTAGATTTACTAGCAAGATCTTTAGAAAAAATAAAAAACTTTCTTAAGAATACAAATACATACAAAGTGATAGACGTTTACAAAGATTTGGTGATTGTAAATTCATTTTTCAAAAATGAAAGAGACAGTGTCAACGAAAACGTTAAACGAATAATCAAATTAGACCTACAAAAAGAAAACAAATACAAAACTAAGACATGTGAAACGTTTATAAAAAAAATTTGTAATTTCTCTGAGCTGATTGACGAAGTTAGTTTTATTTTAATTTTTTGTTCATTTTTGTTGTTGGTTTTAGTTTTAATTTAAATAAAAAAATTATTTGTTTGAAAATGTTTATCGATTTAAAAAGTATATTTAAGGCCGATGCAGTTAAAGGAGACTCTGGGTGTGTATTAATCATTGGCGGATCAAAGGATTATGTCGGTGCACCATATTTCTCTGCTTTATCTGCGCTTAGAACCGGTTCTGATCTAGCGTACATATTTTGTCAAAAAGAGGCAGTTTATCCTTTAAAAACACTTTTACCAGAAGCAATAGTCACTGAAATATCCTTTAAAGAATTCATTTTAAAGAGAATCACTGCATGTGTTATTGGTCCTGGTNTAGGAATCATTGAAGAAGAAAGTGAGACATTCAAAATTATTTCTGAGATAGTAAAATATTTAAAAAACAGATTCATTCCGATAATTTTAGATGGCGATGGTCTTAGATTGTACAGCAATAAAGTGTTTAAAAGCTATCCAATTTTAATACTCACACCAAACGTCAACGAAAGAAAGAAAGCATTATGGCTAGAAAGTAACCATGCACTCATTGAAAAGGGTAAATATGATATTATTAGGGTAGAAGAAAGAAAAGAGATAGTGAAAGANAATGGAATTACAAGAAGATGTGGCGGACAAGGTGATATACTTGTAGGAATACTTTCTACCTTTGTGTCATGGATAAGCGTTGATGATAAAGATAAATTAATTCAGGCATGCAAAGAGGCATGTAGTTTAGTAAGAAAGGCAGGTTCTTTAGCTATGAATGAAAAAGGGTATTCTTTGATAGCAAGTGATATTATTAATAAAATACCAGAAGCTTTTAATAAANAATAAAATTTTGTCTGTAAAATAATTATAAAACTAAAATTAATTTAAATATTATTTTTTTTATATATTTAATTTTCTTCTAATAGTTTACCTATCTAATTCAAATAAAACATAAATAACTGATTAAATATATAAACTTTTTATAAAAGAATTCATAATTTTTTTATATTTTAATAAATTTATAAATTTGATTATTTTCAAAAAATAATTTAATTATTTATTTTCAATAGAAAGATATTTTTTAAAATAATCAAATTTATAAATTATTAAAATATAAAAAAAAAGATTTATTTTAATAAATAAATATAATTTTTTAATTCTAATATTATTTTTTTTCGTTGCCTAAGGATGGAAAATTTATACGAAGATCTTTTGAATTACAATATTATTTTTATAATTTATTTATAAAAAATAAAATTATTTTTTTAAAACAATGTGATTTATTTTATATTTAAATAGGTGGTTGTTCTATCATTTCATGAAATAAATTCAATGGTTTCATGCAAAGTGGACACAGTTCTTCCACACTAAACCATCCATCTATACAATTTGAGTGAAAATGATGACCACAGGGAAGATACTTTAGTTGTACATGGTCAACATACTTTTCTAAACAAATAGAACACCTGGCATCCTCTTCTTTTATCTTATTCTTGTCATACTCTACCACAGGTATTTTAGGATTCAAGTAAGAAATAATCAAAACTAAAAGTACCAATGCTATCAAAGGTAAAACAATCTTTACTAACCCAAATATTACAATAAAGATAGTAGTGTAATAAAGTAAAGTATTGGTTAATTTACAAGTGGTACACTCTTGTGTCCAATGTAACCCTGTTAAATACCAAAATAAAGTAAAAGCATCCACTAAATTACTAAACAAACTTAGCTCATTGTTATCTGAAAAATCAGGCATTCTATCCATTGAGAAGAAATCTTTATGTTTTAAGAAAAATAAGATTGCTTGTAAGAAAAGAAGAAGAGTGTAAACAGAGATAAACAATTTAAGTGGCACTCTGCATTTCTCATTTCTTTTGTAAAGAAGAATGCCAATGTTAACAAGTATGAATAATGTTTTTATTCCTATACCTATTATTACAAATATCTTCATGCATTTGAATGTTGTTATCCTTTCTACAAAGGATGTAAATCTATTTACGTTGCTTTCTCTTTCATCCATTTGTGCCATTTCTTTTTTTTATAAAAGGGATTATTTTTAAAAAGGGATTGGTTTGGTCAAAAGAACCAATCATATTTTTTATATAAATTTGGTAAATTAATTCATTTGATTGGTTAACTTAAATCATATCATAAATTAATAATTTATTTAAAAAANTTATTAAATATTTTAAAATGTTCTTGATTTATTATAAATATTTAATTTTTAATTTATAAATTTATTAATCTTTTTTATTTTAAATTATTATATTTTTAAAAAAAAGAAAAAAATCTAACTATTAATTTTATAAGATATTATAATTAAAAATGATAAATAAAATTAATAAATTTTTCTATTTTCTTTTGTAATGAATGACACATATATTTTATAAATAGTAATTTATAAAATTACTAAGAAAAAAATTCTTTTGTTTATTAATTGTGATTATAGAATTTAATATAAATATTTTTGTTGTATTAATGAGATTATCACATATATTTTTTAGTAATTTAAATAAACATAGTTTATAAACAAAATAACTATTTTTACTTATTGTTTTATAATCAAAATAATAACTTATTAAAAAAGTACACGTAAAAGATGAGAACTATAAAATAAATAATAATAATAATAGAATAAAAAATATTATTTAGAAAGCTTTCTTTTTATTTAAAGTTCAAGGCAAATATCAATAATGCACGGGGTGGGTTTTAGCGGGGAAAGGCTCGCAGTATCTTGAGCTATACCTAAGTATGGGAAACATATTTTACCGTATGTTTCCATCGTCTAGGTATAAATATTCTTATAAAGAAGGTATAGCAAAAAGATCTTCGTATGGATTTCCTATCCTTAGGCAACAAAAAAAATATCAATAATGGATTTGTATTTTATAAATAAGTGTAATTTGAAATATACCACAACCCCTCTTTTTAATAAACTTATTATTAATGAAAGTAATTACTTTTATTTCAAGAAATATTCTTTAAACCAAAAACCTTTTTAAATTAAATATCAAAACAATATAATGAAATATTCTATTTAGATTAAAATTGTAAATTTAATCAAAAGAATCTTTCTATTTTTTTATTAAATTTTTTTAACTAATTTTTTATGTCAAAAGATAATTTTATAAATAAAATTATTTTTTTATTTATTAATGAATCTCATAAATTTTTTTTTATAATTAAATCATTATTCTTTTTAAACTTTTAAAAAATTAGTTTATTTGATTTATCAGAAATGCATAAATAAAAATTATTTACTTTTTTATAAATTTTTCTTTTTACTGAGATGTAATATTTTACTATACTGATAAATAAACTATGTTTTTGTTCAATTTTTACAAATTATTTAATAAAAATTTCTTTTAATAATTTATTAAAATTTATATTGTTTTCTTATTTAAAATCTTTTTTTCTTTTCTAAATTATTTTTTTAAATATATTATTTTTTTAAGGTAATTAATTTTTAAATAGATAATTACAATATTAAAGTAATAATAGTAAAGATTGTTTTACTTTNAACAATCCTAATATCATTTTTTTTATAAAATCAGGGTTAGTAAAAAAATATATTTTTGTTCATTTATTCATCTAAAAGAACAACATCCTCAATAAACCTTGTAAATCCTTTATCAACACACTCAACCATCTCATTCTCTTGAACAATGATTGGTGATTGATGTGTCTGTATAGAAGCTATTTTCTTAGGTTTACCTACCACTCCTACTAAATTAATTGGATTACCTATCCTTAAAATACTCTTAACATATTCAATCTCTTTATCAACACAGATAACTTGTTTTAAAGAACTACTTTGCACAAAAAGATAATTTAAAAAAGGATATTTGTTTGTGATTGGGGAATTTTCAGGGTCAAGGAGTAAAAATGAGGCTGTGAGTAAACCAATAAAGTTTTTCGGAATTAAATGATTTTTATGGTAAATATATGGAGAAAGAGACATTGTTCCTTTGCCTAAATGAAGTAATCCTTGTGCTAAAATTATAGCATTGGTTATCTTAGATCCTTTAATGTTAAACCCATAAGTTCTTTCTAAAATTTCACTAACCCTTGTATTATTCGTACCTGCACCAACTATCCCTAATCCAATAACACTGTTAATAATCACTTTTGTATCTGCAGAGCTAGAAAATTTGGTTAATAAGTCAACTAATTCTAANTGAGGATTGGAAGGAGAGAGCATTGCCATACAAATGGCAGTTGTACTTTTCACATAATCATCATCTAAAATGGAAGTAGAACTTAAAATTCTCATTGCCATCTTAGAAAATAATTCATCACCCGAGGAAAGAAGTGCAACTGCAAAAACAGAAAATACCCTGAGAGTAACATTCCTTTGTTGAGGATTCTCTTCTTCAAAAAACTCACCAAAAATTTCTCCTATTAATTCAACATCACCACTCCCAAAATGAGCTAAGCTTTTAATTAAAATATAGCAGTGTGGAAAAAATTCTTCAAAATTTCTTAAAGTTTCAAAGAAAGAAGAATAATTTGTATTCTTAAAAAATAGCAATCCTAATCCTAAAATTACTAAATTAAAGAAAGGAGATGACTGATTTTTACTATCTGATACCACTTGAAGCATCACAGATGAGATTTCTAAATCACCAGAGCCACAAAATACACTTCCTAAACAAAATGCTGAGAAACAAGCCACATCAGGTATGGAAGAATAACACATTTCTAAAAAGATTGGTTTAACTTTTTCATATTGCGAAGCAGAATAAATCATTTGCAAACCTAAAAGAGAGGCTACTTGTTGATATTGGCACTCTACAGCCATATTTTCTCTGAAAAAAGCTAAGCAAGTATGATTATTGTCAAATACTTTTGTACTAGAAATAGCTAATCCTAAAAGAGCACTGGTTCTTTTTACTGAAAAATCAGAGAAAATAAATTCATTCAATTGATCAATTGTATTTTTCTGCGAAAAATAATTAATGGCACCATAAGAAGAATACAAAGAAAGAAGTTCTGATTTATAAGTTTCATCAACGGTTGATAAATCAGCATAAAACTCGTTTGAATCTTTGTTTAAAAAAATACCATCCTCTCCAAAGCCTAAATGAACAAAAGCATTGGCAATGCAAAGATTACTTAAATATTTCTGAGAAAAATCTCTGTCCCCCTTCAAAAAAGGGTTACCTTTCAAAAATTCTAAAGGTTTTCTTGGTTTTTTAATTTGTAAATCATCAATCAAATACTCAAAAAAAGATTCTAAATGATAATTGCTAGAAATAGAAAACAAAGAGAAATTCTTCTTTAAAAATTGAGTATATTCTTGTTTATAAGGGAGTGGTAAATTCATTCTTCCCAACATAAAAGCTAATTGTATTTTCTCTTCTACTTTTTCTACTTTGTTTATTAATTCTTCAATGTTCAGCTTTTTTCTCAAACAGAAAATCAAAGCAGAAGGGTAATCCTTCAATTTTAGAGAAATTTCTAAAATTAAATCTTCTATTTTCTCATCATACTTTTTTAAATCATTCAAATATAAAAATACTCTCTCATAATTGTGTAAATCTGTGTATTTAAGTATTAAATTTGTTAGATTTAATTCATAAGAGAAATCAATTGCATCGCATTCCAAATTATGATTAAACAAAAAAGAAATACAATCATCAACAATCTTTACAATCTCTTCTCCTAAAGAATTCAAATTAACAATATTCCCTAAAAGTTTTTTAACGTATAAATGACCAAAGGTTTCTAAACTAAGAATATTTCCTTTTAACCTGTAATGCAATGAAAGATTTCCATTAGAAAATACAAAAATCATTGACAAAATATCAGCTATCATTCTTTTATTATCTCCCTTCAATGAATCATATATTTGTTCTAATCTATATTTGTTATTCTCAATGTAATCATAGTTGTTGGCAGAAGTGGTGTTCAGTGTGTTTACTCCTTTTACTATTTCTAATAACATTTCTAGAGCTGATTTTTGAATCTCTTCTGAGTCATCAGTCAATCTTACTAAAATTAATTCTATGTCTTTGTTCGATTCCATGGGGTTAAAAAAATAAAACAAATAAACCTAATTTAATAAAAAAATATTAAATAAAAAAATAATTTTTATTTTTCAAAAATTAAAAAATAATGTTTTAAAAGTAAAATTAAAGTTAAATATTAGAATATAAAAAGTATTATATTTTAAAGTATAAAGCAAATAAATAATAAAGATAAAAAGAATATCAATTTATTATTTAATATTGCTTTTTATACATTTAATAAATAAACACAACGATTTCTTGCCCAGAAATCTCATTATTAAATTCAGGTAAATGACTAAATAAATAAATTTTATCTCTCTTTTTTTGAGATCATTTTTTGATTTGTCAAAAAATTTTTAATCTTGTTTATTAATATTTTATTTATTTTCTTCTAATTTGAAAAAATAATTCAATGTATAAATTTACATTTACATAACTTAAATTATAATTTTCTGATAAATTTATTTCTTTAAGCATAGTAATTCATAGTGCAAGAATGATATAATTATTTTTAAATTAGTAGAAGATTTCATCTCGTCTGTATTCTATCTTTAATAACAATTTTCTTAATACTCAAAACCATCCAAATTTCAAGATATGCTTTTTCTCAAAATATTTTCTTTTTTTTGTGATGAATGTTTCTTTTATACTTACAAATCTTTACTTTCTACCTACTTTAAATTAAGTTCTAGGTATTTTGAGTAAAAATTTAACAAATCAGTTAATTTATTTTTGATGAAATTAAGCATAGTAGTAGTTTATTTGTCGGCAAGTCTTAAGAGTAAAAAAATTATTAATAGCTCATGTAAAGAAGTTTTAGGTTGTAAAAAAAGTCTATCTTTTATAATCAGTCANAATTTTAATTTAATTTAAAAAAAATCCTTAATTTATGCATTTAAAAGAACTATCACTCACAGGATTCAAAGCATACCCATCCTCTTTAAGAATCCAGTTTAGCCCACACTTAACAACAATAACAGGTAGTAATGGTTCAGGAAAATCATCAATCATTAGTGCAATATTATTTGCATTAAATGGCACTGACTCTCCTTCAGAATTAGTAAATAATACTTGTAAAAGTGCATCAGTTACCCTTAAATTCAGCAATAAAACAAGTGTAACAAGAATTTATGATAAAAATACCAAGGTAAATAAATTTAAAATAAATGATTCAACTGTGACAACCCAAACTTACATGAAACACTTGGCTGAGCTCAATTTATCAGAAACTTCTTTCTATTCTATCCAGCAAGGTGCTGTTACTAAGTTAGTGTCTATGACCAAGCAACAATTATGTGATTTTGTAAAACAAATGGCAGGTGTCAAATTTTATGAAGAAAGGGCTTGTAAAGCAATGATAAAATTAGAAGAAAAAGAAANNTCTNTGTTATTAAACAAAAAGAAAATTAATGAAACAATTTCTCCTTTTTTTTACAAATTAAAGCAATTCAGAGAAAATCATTTAAATTTACAAAAAAAGAAAGAAATACAAAATAAAATACAAGAATTAAAAAAAATAAATTATAAAAAAGAATTAAAAGAAATTAAAGAAAAAATTAAATTAAAAATTAAATTAATAAAAGAAGAAAAGAAAATTGAGACAGAAAATAAATTTGATTTACTAAAAAGAAAAGAAGAAATTAACCAATTAATTTATAAATTAAATTTAGAAGAAATGAAAGAGGAATTTTTAAAAAATAAAGAAGAAATAAGTAAATTAACAAAGATACCTGATAATTATTTAAAATTACAAGAAAAGTACAATACTTTATTTTCTAAAGAAATGAACAAATATTCTGAGAAGACTGATAATTTAATTGAATTACTTACAAATGTAAAATTAAGCTTAGAAAATTATTCTGAAAAAAATACAAATAATTTTGACAAAAATTTTATTAATTTATTAAAAGAATTAATTTGTAAAATAGAAAAAAATAATTTTGATTTACAAGAAATTGAAATTAAAAAAATAAAAGAAGAAGAAAATTTTATAAAAAATTTTGAGAAAATTTATAGAAGAAAAAATGAAATTAAAGAATTAATTTTCCAATTAAAAAGTAATTTAAATTATCCTATTTTAGAAGGAGTATTTGGAAAAGTAAGTGAGAATTTTACCTTAAAAGAAGAAAAATATTCAGTGGCAATACAATCTATTTTAGGAAATAAAGGATCTTTTGTTATTGTAGAGAATGAAAAAATAGGCTCTAATTTACTAAATTTAGATCAACCAATCACAGTCATTCCATTAAATAAAATAGTAACCTACCCCAATAAATTAACCAATCATCTTTGTTTGATTGATTGTATTAATTTTGATAGTAAAGTAAGTAATGCAATGAAATACATTTTTAATAACATTTACTTAGCAGATAATAAAGAAATGGCCAATGAAATTTGTTATAAAAATAAGTGTATGGCTGTATTATTGGATGGTACAGTGTATGACCCTAAAGGAACAATGACAGTAGGAGGTAATTTTGACCAATCAAAAATTAATTTTGTAGAAAATTTTTTAAATTTAGAAGATATTTCTTTTTTAGAAAAATACAATTTTGATAACTCAGAAAAAATATTAAAATCATTAGAAAACATTTTAAAATACAAAATTAATTCATCAGTCAAAGGAATTTTTTTATTAGAAAAATTANTTAATTTTTTAGAAAAGAATACTTTTTACTTAACAAATTTTAATTTAATTAACAAATTAATTGATTTAATAAAAGAAGTAAAACTTTTACAAGAATACGAAAATATAAAAAAATTAAAAAATAATGTAAATGAATTTAAAAAATTAAAAAAAGAATTAGAAGAAGAAATTTTAGTGGAACATAAAAAGTATGTTAAAAATGAAAGAGTAAAAAAAGAATTAAATGAATTAGAAAATAAATTAGTAAAATTAGAAGAAAAAATAAAATTAGCTGAAGTAAAAAAAGAAGAATTAGAAATTGAATTAGAAAAATTAGAAGAAAAAATTAATTTTTGTGATGAAATTTCTAAACAAGAAGAGTGCAGAAAAGAGGTTATTAAAAGTAATTTTGAGTTAAAGAAAGAAATTAACCAATTAATTTACAAATTTAATGAGATTTACGAAGAAGCACACGAATTTATTGATAATTTAGAAGAAAAAGTAAAAAAATCAAATGAAGAAATAAAAGATTTTTGTGAAAAATTAAAAATACCACCAGAAAAATCAAAAATTCTTCTTTCAAGAATGAGTAAAAATTTCAATTATCCTAACGTAGAAAATTTATCAGAAAAATTAAATGATTTGTTAAAAGAATATGAAAAAGTAAAAGACATTAAAAAATATAAAATAGATCCAAAAAACTTTGATTTATTAGAAAAAAATGAAAAAATTTTAGAAGAATTAGAAAAAAAGATTAGTTTATTAGAAATTGACAAAATAAAAATAAGTTCTACTTTAGAAAAATTAAATGAAGCAAGCAGTAAAGCAGAAAAAAAAGCATTAATTCACTTAAATACCAATTTAACAAAATATATTCAATATTTCTTACCTAATTTAGAAATATCAATAAATGATTCATACAACTTAAAAATATTACAAAATAAAACAGAGGTATCACTCAATGCTTTGAGTGGTGGTCAAAGAAGTTTGATAGCCTTGTGTTATTTGTTCACTGCGCTGAGCTATAACCCTAGTATTTTTTATATATTTGATGAGATTGATGCTGCTTTGGATGTGAAGTATTGTTCACAGATAGGTGAAATGTTAAAAAAAGAAATTAAGGCACAGTTTGTGGTTGTTAGTTTGAGGGATGAAATGGCTAAACAAGGTGATTTGATGCTTAAGGTTGTTTTGGAGGAGAATAGGCCTGTGGTTAAACAGGTTAGTAAATAAATTGATTGGATGATTTATATTTTTTTTTTAAATTATAAAAAATATCCTTTTTTTAAGTAAAATGCCTGTTGTTTTAAATATTAATTCAATTTTTTTTTTAAAATTGAAATAAAATATCATTTAATTTTTTTAAAAAAGTATTTATGAATTTTAATTATTATTTAATCAAATAAATTTTGAATAGAATTTTATGTAATTTAAGGATGTAAAACCTAAACTGTAGTATAATATTATATGAGTTAATGAAATAAAAAAGAACCTTAAAATATTTTTAGATATTATTTATGGTACTACAAGCCAAATAACGTTAAAACAAGCTTATTTACCTTATTAAGCATCTAGGGCTACTTTGTTTTGCTTGTTTTTATCACAAGAATATTTATAATATAACATTCTATTTATATCAATTTTACTATTTGTTTTTGTGCTAAAATTTGAGTTTAAATTTAAAATAGAAAGTTATTTAAAAAACTATTATAAATTTAACAAATGCTTTTTTTAAATTATGATCAAGCAAGAATTTAAAGATTGACAATTCTTTTATAATTTTATCAATAAAAATCAAACCAAAATAAACAATAACTAAAAGATAAATTGGGATACATCATAAAATATTAATTAATTATTTATTTTTTTTTGTTGGCTAGGAAAATACGTGCGAAGATTTTTCCGTTTTATCTTTTATATAAAGTATACTATCTAGTTAAAAGAAACATACGGTAAAATTTGTTTTGACATAATTAGGTATAGATCAAAATACTGCGAGCCTTTTAACCGCCAAACCTCACCTCGTGCATTATTTTGGTTACCTAAGTCTACCTTGACTTGCAAGCATTGGTTATTAAATAATTTATGCTAAAATCTTTAACATTAGTTTGATTTAAAATATAATCGAATAAAATTTATTATAATTTTAATTTAAATACTTTAAAAATATAGTTTCGCTATCGATTGCATTATTATCAATAGAATTCTTTATAAAATGCAGATACCAGCTTTGTTTGAAATAGCTTTTCTAATTCTGATTGATTTGTAATGGTATCCAAGTTGATGTTATCATCTAATTTTTTAATCAGATTTTTATAATTTGTTATCGGATTAAATATATTATTTATTTGTTCTTCACTGATATATTGTTTTATTACTATGGTATTTCGGCAAATAACTGAAGTTACCTGATTTGGAGTGATTGTATCATAAAAAAAAGAAGCTGTTTTTTTATGAAAATGTTGAAAATTTAATATGAAATACAAGTCAAAATTATATTGTGTATTTGGATTATTCAATTGAATAAATAGCGTGTAAGTACTAAAAATATAATTATGTAGAATAGTTGCATCATAAAAATAACAATTTAAAAACAAGAACTGAAGAGACACCTTTGTGCTTAGTATTAAATACAGAAGACATTCACAGTTCATAATATTAATTTTATTGAATTTATTAATTTCGTTTTCTATTTCATACACAATCATATCTTTAAAAAAACAATATTTTAGATGAAAGATTGTAAAAAAGTAAAATGTTCTTTTTAAGAAATTTAGCTTTCTAGGAGTTTTTAA
Source organism: Tubulinosema ratisbonensis (assembly GCA_004000155.1). Taxonomy (NCBI): domain Eukaryota; kingdom Fungi; phylum Microsporidia; family Tubulinosematidae; genus Tubulinosema; species Tubulinosema ratisbonensis. The sequence continues at coordinate 21,039 of RCSS01000089.1, read as the reverse complement.
AAATTTTAAAATTATGTCGAATTCTGGGAATAAAAATTTTAAAAATGGAAATTTTTCAAATTTTAAATAGTCTTCTAAACAAAATTTTATAAACTCAGACATATAAATTCTGTATGTCATATAATTATATTGATTAGAAGAATAATAGGGATATAAATATTTTAACAAAATTTTTGTATCTTTATTAGAATTAATATAAGATTTTTTTAGTTTATTTTGTAGAAATATATAGTTTTCTTTTACACAATTTAAAGGATTTATAAATGTTTTTGAATATTTTTTATATTCTTCCCGTAAAAAGTAATCATATTCAAAATCATAAATTCTATCTTTCAAGAAATTAGTGATTTTTGATGGCTCAAAATCTAATTTTTGTTCTATTAAAGCATGATTAAAGTATCTTTCTGGATCGCAAACTGAATTTAAAAGATAATTCAAAGAAAAATATGGCTTATTTTCGAAATTAGCTTCTATTTTATCAAAATTCAAATTCTTCCATTTATGAAAATCAAATATGTTAGATTTGTTGTTATTAGATTCTCTTATTTGTTTTCTATAAAGATTTCTTTTTTTAATTATTTCATTCAATTTCTTTTTAATGATCCATCTTTTAGTTGATCTTTCATTCAAAAGATTATATTCAAGTAGGAATATGTTATACTCTTTATTAGATTTGAATCTTTTATATTTTATAACATAATTCTTATTTTTATTATTAACATATGACCTTCTTAGTTCTTCAAAAAATTTTAAATTACTATCAGATAAAAGTATTTCGGGTCTTATAATATCTGTGTTTTTATTTTGACTTTGTTGTTTACTTAAACATAAAAGTGTTTGTGCGGTTTCAACTTCTCTGCTATTATGTAATTGTAGGGTTTCTGAACTAAAATCAGCTTCAGTATCATATCTTTTTCTTTTGCTTGTAAAGTAAAACAGTTTAAAAAAATATAACATTTTAGGGTTAAATTTTGATACATGATAAAACAAGATAATAGATGATTTTGTATAAGAAAGATATTTTCTTAAGAATATTAATGTGTATAAAACTGAAATATAATTTTATAAGAATAGATATTTTATCCTTAAAAATGATAAAAGACTGAAGAAATAGAGAAATCGAATCCAAAAAAATAAAAAATTACTTATTAAACAATTATTTTTTGGTAGAAAACATTGATGATCTTTTCGTAAAAAATATGCTTTGACCTACACGTAACATGTATTTATAAGTTTGGTAGCATATTTAATGATATATTTAGGCATTAAAAAAGTATAAACTTAAGTACAATTTGTGTTTATCATATTGTTTAGAAAAAAAAATTTGATGCTCAATTCTATATTTAGATTTTATTTTTATAACAAATTTTAATATATTTTGATATGCAAACATTAAGTATACAAATTATTAAAGAAATATATAAAATTGTGACCGAATTTCACATTTTTCATATAGAAATGCAAAAATCTTCTAAATTCCCTGATTCTTAAACAAGCTCATTATTTTAAACAAAGTTGTTTTAATACACAAAAAAAGATGTTTTTATTTTATTTTCTATTCTGTATATCTCTTTTTGTAATGCAAGATTGCTGTGTGATGTCATGAGGGACAGGCTTTGCAAAAATAGTCAGGTTTTCATTTCAAGCTATTAGGATAAAGAAGAATTCCGAAAAATGATAGCCTTTTTTTTAGAAGCATAAATTGCGCATTCTTTAAAATGGTGATTTTTCTAAAAATATGATAAAGATAAATAAATTAAAAATCTAATTATAAGTGCCCTTACGCAATACTCCCTAATACATAGATACATTACAGCAGGTATAAAGGTACGAAGCTTGAATAAAATAAGACGTATCGAAAAGACTATAAATTATTCAAACAAAGAAACAGACAGCAATTAACACAAAAATCTAAAAAAATAACAAAAGTCATTAGCTTACAAATTATTTTTACATAAAATAACACTTTTTGTGGCTAAAGAGGATTTTGTAAAATGCCAAAAAATTGTATTTATTAAACTTTGTGTTTTTGTTAAATAATAAGTTAATTTTATAAATTTTCAATGATATTAACATAATAGATATGATTCTGTAAGGTTTACACATAAAAGTCAGAATTAAAATGAATCTTTGTTAATTCTTTTATTTAACCAAGAAATCTAAATTTCTTTTATTAAAAAAAGCTAAAGTAGAAAGCTTATGGCCCTGCTAATTACATTATTTTAAAAAAAGAAAGTTTTATTAATTTTAGTTTCTGGCAATAATTTATTATCGTTTATTGATTATAAATAAAAATTAGACTTTGAACCTTAATATGTTCTAGTTTATTCATAAACTAAGAATAAATTTAATAATTTTTTAGAAAATGTTAAAACCTCACAATTTATAAAAAAGCCATATCATAAACATCTTTAAAATAAAAAATTAAATCAACCCTTTTACTTAATTTATTGACGCAGTTATACGAAAAAACGAACCATCTTCAATTCCTAAACTTTCAACATTTTTATAAACATTTTCTGGATAAAGTTCTTCGATGTATGTATTTATGTCGATTTCATTAATTTTTCCTTTGCTAATATTTTCTACCAAAAACTCAAGAACATTATTTTTTTTAACCGTAAAAATAATATATCCATTTTAACAAACTAATAAATCATATTTACCATTTGTTCTATAATCATTTTCTACTTCAATAAAAGATTTCGTAATTTCTAGATTTTTAATAATAACGTCATTGAGTTCTTTATTAGAAAAAGTAAGATTCTTAGTCAAGTTTTGTACATTGTTAATAAATTTAATAACTGTAAAGTCAAATAATTCCTTTTGAAATCTTGTAAAGTGGTCACAGATTTGGTTTTCTTCATCGTTAAATTTATTCAAAGTAAAAGCAAAAACCAAATTTTCTTGGTTTGTATCATTATGTTTATATTTTGCAAAACATCTGTAAGTATAAGTTTTTTGTTGAGGATCATTTAATTGATTGTTTGTTTTGTCTGACGAACAAATATTTTTTTCTTCTATTTCTGATTGCCATGCAAAAACTAAAAATGTTAAAAAAAGAGGGAACATTGTTTTTAAAAATTTTTTTCAATTAAATATTTTTTAAGTAGAATTTAATTTAAGAAAATAAGAAAATATTTAAGTTTTTACTACGAATTTACCCTTTTAAACAATAAATTAATAAATTTTTTAATTTAGAAATAAGAAAAAAGAACTGCTAAAAGTTAAGTTGTTAGAAAAAATGGTACAAAGAAAGTGAAAGTAAATTACAGAAAAAAGTGTTTTATGTTTAATGAAGTAGAAAATGGCAATTAATTTTTTTCAATAAAAATTTTTAAAATAAGAAAATTGATTTTCTAGTCTGTGTTGTTTAGATTTTTGAATTTATGAACAAGTTAAGCCTAACAGATATTACGCCGTCTAAAATACTAAAGTAATATGCTAAAGAACAAGAAGAAAATTTTATTATACATTTTTTTTGTAAAAATCTTTTAAAATATTAAAATTTATCGCTAAGTTTTAAATATAATTTAAAGGTTGGTAAACTAAATAAATTAATTAAAAAAAGCAAAATTAAAATAAATTAATCAACACAGCAAAAAAAAATAATGTTTAATTGTATCCAGAATCACAATTAGTTTATAATGTATATTTTATTGAGGATTGACAATAGAATTTCAATAATACAATTTAAAATTCAATTTTAATAATATTGATAATTGCATTTAAACAATCTGCTCTGTTATTAGAATAATTACGAAATTCATTGTTAAAATGTTGTCTCTTTTCGATAAAGGTTCTTTTTATGTGCATAATTTCTGACTAAAGTTTTTTATAGAATGATTTAATTGACTGTGTTTGATTCCATTTCTCTTGTTAAGAAATAATATCTATGGCAGACAGATATGTAATATTAGTTATAATCATCTAAATTGACATATAACTTATGTTCATCTGTCCAAATATTGATGATTATGGCTACTTGATTGCAAATAATTGATATTATATTCCTTTTTTAATTTGCAATAGTAATGGTTAATGCTCTTTTAATGTTATTTTAGATTTTTACAATAATAAGAAATCTGTTCTGAATCATAAAACAGCTTCTTTTACCTTTGACCTTATAATTTAGAATAATCTCTTCTTTTTGCACTTTTTTAAATCTACTGATTTAGAATGACTAAAGTGAACTATGGGTATTTTGTTTTTAACCCCTTTAAAACGTTTATATAGTTGTACAAAGTATCAGAGTGCAATTTTATAGTGAAAATATGCTGCCTTGGTGAATACTTTATTATTATTCTTTAAATACGGTCAGTATAACATTAAAACCACAAAAAACAATTTTTTCGCAAATGCTTGATATTATATCAGTATCAAGATGATTTCAAACCTCTCATGGCATTTTATCTATAGATGGAATATGGTTTAGTAATTTAAAAACTTTGTTACATATACTGCATATATGTTCTTTTTTAAAAAAAAGCTTTCCGTCAAAAACACTACAAAAACTTTACTATCTTGTATTAAAGTGTCGGGTTGAGGGTTTTTAGGGTCTTTTGAGTATAAAATTTGATTATTTTCTGGCTAAATTAAGTTAATCCATGAATGAGAATATTCTATTTAAAATTATTTGCATTTGTTTTAAAATTTTTTTGGGTTAAATTTAAAGTTCGAAGAGTATAGGGGTTATTTTTGACGTTTATTCAAATTATCTCTTTGTCTTTAAACATTGTATCGAAATACTAGTGATTTATATTTTAAAAATTAAATCATTGCTTCATCTCCTTGCCTGGTTGTAATTCTAGTTACATTCCCAAAAACAGAACCATTTAATGAATTTATTTTACATCTTATTTTTAATATAGCAGCGATCCTGTGTGCTTCTAGTGAAATATCACATGGTCATTTTTTTTGTTGCCTAGGGATAAGAAATCCATACGAAGATCTATATCACATGATCATGTATAAGTTCATTTATTACTTTAAAATTATTTTTTAAATATTCTAACGATACAATTTCTGCTTATGCAACGACAATAAAGAATGTTAGTTTATTATTAAAGAAATTAAACATATAATCTTTTATATGAGTAAAAAGGTTTCTTTAATAATTCAATATTAAATTTTTATGGAGCAAAACTAGCTTAAAAAATTTAAAAGAAAAAAGATTGTTTTTAATTTACAAGAAAAAGCGTCATTATTCCTACAACCCCCTTTTTACACTATCGTTATTAATTAAAACCAGCCCAAAATAAACATATTTAATTGTTATGACCTCCTCTACTAGCTTATTTTTCTGTTAAAGAAAGTTCCAAAAAAATAACAGGCAACGTTAAATTTACATTTTTTACCACAACTCTTTCACATCCTTCATGTAATACGTTTGTAAAAAGACTAATTTTATGTTCAAAAACCATCTTTATGCTTTTCATTCAGCTGATTAAAGATTTTTTGTATTATTTAACAGAAATTTGTTATAAAGTGATTCTATGTTAAAAATTTTGATTCTTCCCTTATGCTTAAAAACATCATTTTATGTGTATTTTAATATCCCTAAAAGTCTAAGTTTCATTTTATGATTATAAATGCATTTTAAAAATTTGTTAAAAAGTCAGCTCAAATATTTTTATTTATGTAAATTCTTTCAATAGTAGTTTATTTAAACTATCATTGAAAATTTCCCTCAATTGTCCTAAGGTTAAATCTGAACTATGAGTAAATTCATTGCCTAATATTCTTTCTAACAAAATTCTTATATTGTTTTCTTCATCAAAAAATTGATTCAATTCATCTAAAGATCCATTTATGGTAATGCTCATAGTTTTCTTAGGAATATTTTCAAATTCAGTTTTTAAAGACATGAGATTACAATAATATTTAAAATTTGAAAAATTTATTTGGAAAATATTTAAAATATAAAAACTGTCAAAGTTAAGCAGATTGTTTTTATCATTTGTTTTTAAAAAGAGTAAGTAATTGCCAAAAATGTATTTTCTGATATAGGCATGAATAATGAAATTATTTAAAAACAATGTTTGTATCATGAACTTAGAACTCAATAAAAAATACGTTAGATATTTGCAATTTAGTAAATTAATTGTCTTGTTTTTGGATAATTCATCTTTAATTTCATTGCCAATAATCTTTTTGAAAAAGCAATATTTTAAATGAATTACCATTACACAATAAAATAATCTTTTAGGAAAATAAACCCCACTTTTATCATAAAAAGATTCCATTATAATTTCAAATTCAGGAAAAAAAATTTTTAATGCAGGATTTTTTTCAAACTTGAAATAATTTTCAAATGTTTCTTTTAAAGCTTTAACTAGATATTGATCTTTCTGGGAGACAGACTTTGATTTTAGATCAGGTGAGACATAAACAAACAAAAAACGACGAATTTTACTCCCATGTCCGAACAAATCGATAAATACTTTCATTATTTCAATTTGTAAAGAATTATAATTCTTCTCGGTTTTAGAAATCAATGTTTCAAAGTTAGTAAAATTCAAATCTAACTTTTCAATATTGAAATATTCTACATTTGGATTATATATTTTATCATTTATTAATTGATGAATTTGTTCTATGTTTAAATAAAGTTTTTCTTCTAAACATTTTTCTGTAATTTGCAATTGTATTTTGTAAAAATATGTATAAAAGTAATTTAGATTAAAATATGATTTAGATTGAAAATTTTTTTCTAATTCGTTAAAATCTAAATTTTCCCAGATATGAAAATTATATATCACTGGAGTTGTGGCCTGGTGTTGGACTTTATAACTCATTGTTTGGTTTGTATTTTCTGCGACATAATTTTGAGAGGAGTCAGGTAAAATTATCAATTCAACCGGATTAACTATAGATGAAATTTCTTCGAGGTTATTTGTTCGATTAGTTGATGTTACATAGAAAACTTTAGGTCTTTCTACATTGTTGTCATTAAAACCTTTATCTTGTATTTCCAGTGTCTTTGTTGTACATGAGGGTTTATTTTGACTTGCCGCTAAAATCATCATTGTTTTTGCCGCTTCAATATCTCTAAAATCATGTATATATTTCCTCTTGTTTTCTATTTTCTCTGCAAAATCATTGCCTTTTCTTTTTATTGAACTACAATATAGCTGTATATACAATGTAAAATAATTCATGGGTTAATCTTTAAACCCGATAAAATTTTTTATTTTTTAAATAAATTATTTTTTGATAAAAATATTTGCTATCAAATGAATAAATAAATTTGACGATTAAATTTGTTATAGAAATTAAAAAACTTAATTTAAAAAGAATTATAATCAAGTTTTTTTTTACTAAATAATGTTTATATTTCATTAAGTTTTATTCTAAACAATTTGTTGCTTTTTGATTTATTTACAAGTAAATTAATAATATTCAAATTGTTTGTTGCTAAGTTTTTTAAACGTATTTTAGAGTCATTTTGTAAAAAAGCAATGCGAAAAAAAATTCAAAACTTAAATATTTTAAGCTAATTTTTCTAAAAATTCGAAATATTGATTGGCATTAAAATATTACGTCTTGCAAAATAAGATTTTAAGTTTAAAATTACAATAAATAACCGGCCCAAGCTGTTCTAACATCAGTTTAAAAATAATCTGATTTATGAATATAACGCAACAAAATAAAGCCTGTTTTGAGAATTTACTTGCCATTAAATCATTATAGATTAGAGCATTATTACGTATTAAAAAGGAAAAATATTTAAAATTTAATTAAAACAAAATAGCAAAAAAATGTTATTACTATAAGACATTTTTAATAAACGAAATGATAATCATATTAAAAATTTTATTTTTAAAGGTTGAATTATAACGACTCGTGGTCATAAAATAAAGTATTTTAATTTTTATTTGTGTTTAAACATAATACCTTATTTTTAAAATCTGTTTTATTTTATGATTATTTTAGCCCTGATCAAAAATTCCAACTTTATGTAGAATACTATATTTAACATTAGAAATCAAATTATAAATAAATCCCATAAAAAAATCTTATAAAATCGAAAAATTTATAACGGAAACTGTTTTAAAAATAATTCTTTTGTCTTTTGGTCAAAAAAATCTTCTAATTTTTCTAATGTAAAATTATCCGTTTTAAATTCTTCTCCTAACAATCTTTTAATAGAAATTTTAAGATTGGTTTTTGAATTAAAAGCAGATTGTAGGCTTTGTAAAGAACCTTTAAAAATCATTTCTATGTTCTGGTTAGGATAAGATATTGATTCATCATCTAAAATATTAATTTTAAAAGAACACAAGATTTCTAAATCTGTCAGTTCAAACACATTTAGAAGAAAGAATGAATTAAAATTCAACCATTTTTTCTTATCGTTAACGGCTAAGAATAATAAGTAATTGCTTAAAAAATATTTCACTGAATTTTTAAAATCATTAGACATCACTTTAATAATAATAGTTTGTAAAAGGAACTTAGAGCTTATTATGAAATATGATAAATAAATGCATTTACACAGATCCAATCTATCATTACAGAGAAAAGCTTCTCTAATCTCTTTCCCAATAATCCTTTTAAAAAAACAGTATTTGAGATGAATTATCATGATACTATAAAAAACTCTTTTGCCAAAATAAACCTTTTTACAACTTACAACTAAGTTGAATATAAAATCCATTTCTGGAAATAAATATTTAAGTATTGGATTATTTTTAAATTTACGAAATTCGTCAAGTTGAACCTTTATCATTTCAAAAATATAGTTGTTTTTAGATGGCAAGTTTCTTTTTTTAATTTCTTTAGGTACAAAAATTGTCAGAAATGTTTCTATTTTTGAAAATTTGTTGCTTAAAATATAAAATTTTTTTCTCATCTCGATTTGTAAACTCAAATAATTTTTATTATTTGATACACAAAAGGTATCAAAATTAAAAGGTTCTTGTTTTATTTCTTCGATACATAAATAGTTAATTTTGGGATTAAAAATCTTATCACTTACAAAATGAACAATTTTTTCTTGAGAAATGCAAAGATTCTGGGTCAAACAACTATCGGTAAGTCTTAAGGAATTGGTTTGAAAGAAGATATAAAAATAGTTTAAGTTGAAGTAAGGAATTATCTGAAAAGCAATTTTTAGCTCTACAAAATCCAAATTTTGCCAAATATGAAAATTATATAAAACGGAGATTCTTTTTGAAGGATTTACACCTAAAGTATTTTTGTTAGTTGTCAAGATATTTGTGATCATTCTGCTTTTGATACTTCTAATTGTCGTGTGTTTTTTAGTCTGTGAAATATCTGAATTAATTTGGATAACAATTTCTCTTATAGTATCTTTTGATCCAATATTGTTAATATTATTGGGATTAGAACTACTAGAAACGATAACCTCGCTATGAGATACATCTGGCTTACATATCTCTTTGTTACTCATAGCCAAACTAATTAATATGTTTGCTGCTTCAACATCTTCTGGATTATCAAATAAAGACCTTTTATTTTCTATTACCTCAGTTTGATTGTCAAGTTTCCTTTTTAATGAACAATAACATTTTAAAATGTTTATAATCAACTTGAACATTGCAAATATTATTTTTTATAAATAATTATATTTAAATATTTATGTGATATCAATTAGTTATCAGAATGTAAATATTTTGATAATATTTTTTTGTTGTCTAGGGATGGGAAATCCACACAGAGAACTTTTCGCTATACCTTCTTTACAAGAATATTTATACCTAGTCGACGGAAACATACGGTAAAATATGTTTCCCATAGTTATATATAGTTCAAGATACTGCAGCCTTTCACATTTTGATAATATTAATATTTAAGAAAGCTTCTAATTTATAGACATTTATGTATCATCACATAAAAAAATGCCATATTTGAAATATTGTGTTCAAAAAAATATTTTTTAAAAAATTTAAACAAGAGCCAAATAATCTGGATAGAACTAAAATGGATTTTTTATAATAATATTATATATTGTTAAAGTTAGAGGTATACTTTTTATTATAATCTCTAGGTTCCGTAAAAATGATAAAAAATAAAAATAATATATTAAATTTACAATCTATAGATAGGTTATTCTTTATAAGCTAGCAGCACCAAAATTTTTTCATCTTATAAGGCTAATGTATGAAAAATTATTATAGAATCTACATTAAACAAAATTTTTTAGATTTATGTGTTCATAAAATTATAGATTATAAAGAAAAATTGTGTATTAAAAATAAAAAAACCTTAAAAACATATAAATCAATAGTAATTTTTATTAATAGTTTTCAATTTTATACGGAAAGTTTTATTTATTAAGAATTTACTTTGTTATTTAGTATCTATTTGATTCCTTTACAAAATTGTTAATTTATTATAGATTTAGGTTTATAGATTTATAAATAAAACAAATGCTTTAAATTTCAAACGCAAAAAAATTCAAATATTGCTGAAAAGTTTATTTTATATTTTGTTAAATGGTATTACTATTTGTATATAGACTCTAAAGTAAGATACATAGAGATTTTTTTAATTTTATTTTAAATACATTGTTTTTGAAAAGGAAATTAAAGCAAATAAAAGAAACCTGATTTAAATTCAAAGAAATTTTGAGAAATAGAAGATTTTTTATAAGAAAATTCTATTTTCATTTTTTATAAGAATTATTTGTGATTGTAAATTGTAAGAATCTATGAACCATAAAATTTTAATGCTCCTTTTTTTGTACCTGTAGAAGTTTTATTGTGAAAGTATATTAAACATTTTTTAACTGATTTTTTTATATGGTTATTTTTTATCTAAAAAGGGTTATTATCACTTTCAACTTTAAATTCTTTCATTATTTTTTAATAATTTTGAAAAAACCCCAAAAATACATTTAAGAGCTAAAATATGAACTAATTGAAAAGCTTATTTTAAAAAACTCACATTTTGATAAAAAATGTTTGAACTTCATTGTTACTTTTTTTAACTCTTAAACTTTTGTCTTCAAAGAATATTATTGGTTAACCGAAAATATTATTTTTTTAGTATTTTAAATACATGATAATTACTAAACATTTAGAAATCTGATGTTTAATTTTTATTTAATATTAGCTATTTTTAATAGACAAATAAACGAAAACTATTTTAAAAGATTTATAAAAAAATTTTAACGAAAGTGCAACAAATCTAAAATTTAGATGTTAAAAATACAAAGATTTTTATAATCCGAGAAACATAATTGAAATTACAATATGTTTAACGTAAATAAAATTTAACTTTTATTAGATAAAAGAATATGTAAAACATCACAAAAGACAATAAATTACAAACATAATACCAATTTAAATAAAAGAAATCATTAAAAATTAAAAACAACTTACCGATATTCTTAAAATAATTCATATATTATTGTAAATTAAAAAAATACAAAGAAAATATTTTTAAAATTAAGTTTTAATCGATTTTAACATTATGTATTATTTGCAATGTGTCATTACAATGCAATTTTAAAACCCTTTTATAATGTTTTTAAAAACCAAGATGAAATATTTGTTTAAATTAATTTATATGATCAAATATTCAATGGAGACATGATTGAAGTTGAGAGAACATTTTAAGAAAATTAAAAAATAAACAATAATACAAATAAATGCATATTAAAATGATTAAACATCTTGTTGTATCTTTTGTTGGCTAAAGATGGAAATTTATAAAAAAACTTCTCATTATGCCTATCAAATAGAATATAAAGATACTCATTTAATAAGAAATGTATGGTAAATATCCTATGAGCTTCTGTGATAAATTAATTAAATTTCTTAAAACTTCATATACGTAATCAAAAAAATTATAAAAGTGTGTAAAATTAAATCATTTTTTAGATTAAATTAACTTTTATTTTAAAATAGAATATCTTAATTGTACACTTATTATAAAAATAGTGTAAATCTACACATTTAAATCAAAGATTTTATTTAAAACTTACCCAGTCTTTTTTAATATTAAAAAATACAACTAAGAATTTTTCTAATATCACTTAATAATTAAAAAATAGCCAAGAATTCTTTTTCTTCTGAATTTTTTTGATAAAGTTTTTTTTAAATTTAAATTACATAAGAATTAAAAAGTAATTTGGTATTTATTCCATTAAAATTACAATTTGAATGACTTTTAATAAAATTCTCAAAATAAAAAAAATTTTTTCTTTTATAAAAAATTTAAAATTAAACTAAAAAAATTCAACTTTTCTTTTAGTTCAAAATGCAATTTAGAAAATTTTCTTAAACAAATTAGATGTTAATTTGTAAAATTAATTAAAAATTAAAAATAAGTTTAGTTGTTNNNNTTAATCGGTTGATTATTTTAATTATCTTTGATCTGCCATCCTTCACTCTTTAAATACTTCCTTTCCTCATTAACAGATTCAGCAATCTTCTTCCTAACTTCATTCCCAATTCTCCTTATCTCTTCCCTCATCTTCATCATAGAATCAGTTTTATTTTTACATTCATCATGCGCCTTTTCAGAAATAATCTTATCAGAATATTTAACTGCACAGTTAGTCTTTGTTCTCCTAGACACTTTGTACTGATTATTCACCTTTTTCACAACGTACCTCACCAAACTAATCAGTTTCTTCTTACTGTCATAAGATTTATGAACTGTGTCACCAATCCAATTTTGGACATTTTTATTTTCCGGTATTACATCATAAAAACCAGAGATCAATTTTTGCATAGGAAGAAGTTTATTAGCTAAATCAACGCAACAGTTAAACAGATCTTTTATGCTGTCAGTGTATTCTTTATAACTTTTCTCAAGTGAATCAAACTTTGCAATAATTTCTTGGTTAATTAATTCTTTTTCATCTTCTGAGGTAATTTCTTCTTCAAAAAAGTAAACTTCGTTTTTTTCGTAATAATTAGTTAACATTTTTATTTCGTTTGATGCCATTCTAAAGTTTGATTTGATAAACTTATAGATTGCTTCGTAATATTCTGCTTCTTCTTTTTGCATTTTGTCTAAATAATATTTCTGGGACTCTGTTTGGTTGTTCGCGTATTGTGATCTTATGAAATCAACTTGTGTTTTTACAACAAATAACTCAAAATTATAGGTCACTGGTGAACCAATTTCACTTACTAAATCGTTATCAGTTTTTTCTTGGGTATCTTTTTCTGCTTCGTCTTCGTTGGTCAAATCTCTTTTTAATCTTCTAACTTCGTCTGTACGATTGGCGAGAGAATGTTTGTAAAATTCTGGGGAGCCTTTAAATTCTAAATCAGTAATCGCAAAACTATTAATAAAAGATTCATCCAAAGGTAAATTGCTTACCTCTTCCACAGCATTTTCTACTTCTCTTTTCACAACTTTGTAGAAATCATCTAATTTCTCGCCTAACATCAGAAATGAACCATTTTCATTAGGTTGTAAACTTAAATCATCACTCTCTGTATGTGAAGCACGTTCAGTTATCCTTTGTTGAAATTCATTTTTTAAGTTTGTTATTTCTGTCTCTGTTAAATTTTCATGTTCATTTAAACTGTCAAAAAGTGAATTGTCAGAATTGTTTTCTTGCTTGTAAGACATTAAAATCCGAGGTACTATCAAATTCTCAGTGTTAGTCGATTCTAGAGAGACATTTCGACGTCTTTCTGATATCTTTGCTCCGGTAATTGTTACTGCTACAAAAAAGATTACTGCTAGTAGTATTTTTATCAAATGCATAGCTAAGAATTTCTAAGGTATTTATACTTTTGTTTTTTGATCTGCGTAATTATTTTTGGAAACAAAGTGATGACTAATTTGAATTATTAATTTTTTTATTTTTTATTATGAAGTTTTGAATTTATTAGTTTTAATATTTCAATTGTTAAATTCTATTAAAATATTAGTTTTTTTACTTTTTTATTCGAAAAATAACTTTTAAATTGAATTTTACGTAAAATTCAATATTCCATTTTTTAGATAATTAATCAAAAAATTTTTCTTTTGTTATTAAATAGTTAATTGGTTAAAATATATAAAATTAATAAATTTTTGACCAATTTCTATTTTTAGAATAATTGATTCATATTCTCTTTTCATTAAAATTTGATTGATTTATTATTTTTATAATTATAATTTATATTTTAATTAGTAAAATGACATTAAGAATTTTTTAAAAACACTTTATAATAATATTACAAACATTTTATGTTTTTTATATAAAATTATACATAAATTATTTGTTTAATTTATATTTTACAAATATTCTTTTAATTTAAATAATTAATTTATTTTTCTTTTTACATATTTGAAAGCAGTATTTCTTAGAATGTGATTTGTTTTATTAAAATATTATATTTTGCTGAGTAATATTTCTTATTAAAATTATAAACTAAACTATATTTACAAGGTTATTCATTATTATATTTACAGTTATTCAAAATTAAATTCAAAGTTTTTCATTTTTACAATAATTTGTTTATCAAACAAATAATATTAAAAATTTATTTTCTTTCCTTAACATGTTTGACAACCCTCACAAAAAAAAAAGATAATGTCTTTAACGATGATTTAATCGCAAAAAACGTAAAAAAGGCAATAAATTTAATTCGTACTAAGAAAAAGAGTAAGAAAAGGTTTTTATAGAAACCTATTGACAAAGAGATATCGGAATACGTAGACATCACAAGGCAAGTGGCCTATAAAATAATAGAAAACATGAAAAACATTTGTTTTAAGGTAAAAGTTAAGACATCTCAACTAATATTAGGAGATTTGTATTATACCGAGCAAGAGTTAGTAGACGCCTCAACGAGGAAGATATAAATAAAAGTCAGAGTACAGCAGCAAGAACACTAAAAATATGCATTTTTCTGTAAAAGGTTCGTTAGTATTTCAATTGAAAGGAATCTTTAATTAAAGTTGAAACGAGAAGGTATAACAAAAAGATCTTCGTATGGATTTCCCATCTCTAGGTAACAAAAAAAAATGTAACGAAACAAATTTATACTCATCATTGGGCTATAAAAATGATAAAGTCTTGTATTTTTTGACGAGAATGCCTCGAATCCACATCACTTAAGGAATTATGGTTATTGACCGATATATTCAAAAGCGTTAAGATTAGTGAGAACCAACAAAGAAACAAATATTAGCTGTATGCTAGCACCCAGTAAAACGGAGGAGAGGTATTTGTTTTAAAATAAAAGAAAGCTCTTTAAATGGAGATTACTTTATTAAATCTATCTAAACAAATTGTCAAGTTACTTTATAAGATATTATTGTGATATATTAATCATAAACTATCATAAGTTTTACCATCAAAAAAATGTTTTATAGGCTCCAATAACAATAATATAATATTAAAGGTCATTTATCCAAAATCCCATAATAAAATTAATTATGGAATTTTTTAGTTTCATCAGATCTATACTTGCTAGACACTTAATTAATAATCCTTTAAGAGCTGCTTTAAAAGAAGAAATAAAAAATTTAAAGATGATGATATTCGATTTTTGGTTGGTACTAAAACATTTAAAATAATTTAGACAAATCGTTAACTAAATATAGATTCATTTAATTAAAAAATTTTGCAAATGGATTTTTAATATATTAATTCTATAGATTTTATTAAATTACATTGTAAATATAATTTCTTAAATCAAATATATCACAAAATAATGAATAATTTTGAATATAATAAAGAATAATTCAAAATTCAAAAGGTAATAACTTTGTAAAATGAATTTCATATCAAAAAAAGCCATTTTTGTTAGAAATTGGTTTTAAGATATTTTTCTAGAAGGTTAAATACAATAAAAGGTAAGGTTTGTAATAAGGGTTGGATATGCTATTCCTCTTGGGAGCTGGTGATTTTTTACAAAAATATAGATAAATTTTCTCAGATATTATATTTATTTAAAATTTTTTTCTTAAATAGTTTTTCTGAGCCTATTAAGATCAATCATCCGCTGATTTCTTAAAACTTGTTTCGGATTGTCATCATCTGTTTTTGAAGTCATATCTAACTATAAGATTAATAAATTTGGATAATACATCTAATCAAATAAATAATAAATGGATAGAGTGTATCTTAAATATCCTTTTTTATTCATTCTCAATTTTTTCTAACAAAATAATTGTAAATAACAGATATATTTTTACTTTTTAGATAGTTAAAAATTCTATTTTAATTCAAAAAAAGAATTTTATAATATACATAAGAAAGTAATTTTTGTTATTTTTACAACTAAGATGTATTAAGTTTTTTTTTTAGATTATTAACTAATTACACTTCTATTTTTAATAAAAAGATTTTTTTACTTTTTTTACAGTAAAGAAATATAAATTTATAAATAATTTACATTTTTTAAATAAAAGATAGTATATTGCATTTACATTAGCAATAAATAATGATTGATTAAATGTTCGCAATTAAAATAAAACCTGGCGAGAAAATATTACCCACACAAAAGACTCCCCCCTTTTTATATATCAACAGGTAAAATAAGTTTTTGTAAAATTTTTAAGATACAAATTGAAATGCAGGAGTACTGATTAATCATATTATTATATATAAAGCCTATCCTTATATACGTTGTTCAGAATGTTCAAGAAGACTAGATGCAAAGGTAAAAAAAATCAATATTAAATATATATGCTTTTTTTTGTCAAACAGAAGTTGTTCACCCAGTTATTTTCTCAAAAACGAAAATTAAGTTGATTTTACAGCAACAAATTCAATTATTAGTTTATTTCATCAAAACCTTAGTATAAACAAAGAAAATGTTTTACTGAGTTTTCATTACCCACAATATTTAGATTTTTCAAAGGAACTAGAATAATAATTTATAAATAGATAAAAAATATATTTATTTTCAATTAGTGGAGAACGCTTTTAGTTCAAATAGATAAGATTCATTGGTCAAAGAAAATATAATAGGTAGACAAAAAGAAAGTAAAAATATTTTTTGGAGCTATTGATACCCTAACAATGAAGTGCGCATTAAAAAGACTTCAGAAAAAAAACCAAAAATATTTTATAAAAATATATTGAAAATTTTATGCTAGTAATTCAACTGTTCATTCCAATGAATTTACTTCCTTTTAAAGTATTTCAAAAATAATACCCATACAACCACGATTCTGTTAACCATTCCAAACATTTGTAGATTTAATTACAAAATTACACACTCAAATAATCAAATTATTTTGGTCCAAGCTCAAGAAATTTTTGAGACGAAATGATTATAATAACAATAATAATAAAATTTAAAGTAATATATTAAAGAATGCGAATTTTGAAGATTGCTTTTTGGAAAAATGGATTTATTTTGTATAAAAAATACTTATTTAATCTAAGAATTGTTTTACTTGTTGATACGTTTTTCAACATGAATAAAAGAAGTAATATTTATCTGGAAAAATACCTTTCCTCCGATTTTTAATTTAATTGCAACCAAATAAATTTAATTTTCATTTCAAGCAACCAAATAAATTTTCCTCTTATCTATCCAAGATGAAGTCAAATTTTAATTTTTGCAAAGGTAATTGTTTTTAAATTAAAATCATAAAAATATGTAAATTTATAATTTAATTTAATAAATTATGTTTTAAAAAGGTATTCAATATTTTTTAACAGATTTGAACATAATGAAGTTTTTTATAAACAAGGTGAAATGATATTACATTTAAGAGAAATTTGATTGGTTTGTTTTTTTATTGTGCTTTAAATTTGATAGAAAATTTCTTAAAAAATATATTTTATTNTTTTTTAAATAATTAAATATTTAATTAAAGCTTAAAAATTCCTTTACTAGGGTTAGACTTATTCTGATAGTCAAAATTATATGTCAACTCACCCACAGATCCTTCATTATTATTTAATTCATTGTCGTTGTCAATATTACCTACTTCGTCATAAAAATCATTCATCTCACTGTTCTGACCCAATTCACTGTCCTGTCTTAACATTTTGATTCGGTTTTCCCTTTTTGACTTCTTAACTGAACCTTTAAAATGGTAAACCATGATTATTACTAATCCTATCATTACGAGCAACACTTCGAATTGTAAAGTTACTGTTAGTCGTTTTACCAATTTCATGGGGTATTAATTAATGTGGCAAATTAATTTCTTTGATGTAAATTGATCAATTGGGAATAAAGATGAAAATCTACAATTTGTTAATAAACCAATTAAATATTAAATTTCTAATAAATTTTTTGATTACTATTTTTTAAACGAAGAAAATGATAAAAGGTTTTATGAAATTATTTGATAAAATGTCTGTTTTTTCTTGTATTTATCAAGTAATTTTTTTTAAATTTGATAAATTACAAAATAAGAAGAAATTTTATCATTAAAATCCAACACATTTAATAAAATTTAATTGGTTATTTTTTTAAAATTAAAATTAATTTGGCGGAATGATAAAAAATGTATTTTTTAGAATTATTTTGTCAAAAGAACACAAAAGATCCTTTTTAATGTATGCACTAAAATAATATAAATGTTTATTGATATATTAAACCTTAAAGATTACCTGTAGTGCTATAAAATTTTAAAAATTTGAGTTAAAAGAATTCTTTTACGGAAAAATTCAATAATTTTTTGTTTCATTATCAGTTAATAAAACAAAAAATTATTGAATTTTTAAACCAATATTCTCTAAATATTATTACAAATAAAACTAATATTAATTAATTTATTTTGTTTTGAGCCAAATAAAAAACTATCTAAACTCCATTTAAGACGCAGCACAAACTCATTAATTTCTTATTTATTTAAAAAAATGATGGTTTAATTTTAATCTTAAATAATAAATCGGCCCAATAGAAACCTCCTTTAAAACAAGTTTAAATGCTTAAGACTTTATAAGTTCATAAAGCCAAGATTAAATAAACTATCAGCATTGAAATCATTTTACAAAACTAATGATTCATCTTGCAATTACAAACTAAAATAATTAATTTAAATCAAAAAACGATAATTCGTACCTCGTTTACGAGAAAATTGATGATAATTGAATTGCGAATTAAAAAGTAAGCCTTTTACCTTTATTCGGATAAAAACATAGGATTTAATGTGTCAATAGCTACAATCCCAACAGAAAAGGTGATGATGATATTTATTAATCTTAGGAAATACTATTATCTTTCCTTTAAGAATATTTGTATAAAAAATTAGAATGAGATAGATTAATAAAAACATTTATCTATAAAAATATAAACAAAGAGTGTAAGGTTAATAAACCATTTAAAATATAACAAAAGTCAAAAATATAATCAAATTTTTTTGATATCATCATAAATTTCACTTCTAAAATAACCAATTTTTTAAAAACTTGTGGTAATATCATGTAAATAAATATTTAAAAGCTTTAGATGGTCAGAAAATCTCATTCTGCTTTAAGTGTATTTATCATAATATTGTTTGTGTTCTTCTTTTAATAACAAATCACACTTAAAAAGACTGATAAAAATTTATTTTAATATTACAATATACAATGTAGTATTTTTGTAATCACTTTATAACAACTTTGTCACGTTTACACCTAAAAACAAATTTATTTTTAAAATTTAGCGATAATAGGGAATTTCTTCTAAAATTTACTTTTCTTGTCTGAAATTTCTTTTTTTTAGAATTTACAAAAAAAAATTTTCTAAAGATTTTTACCTGCCTTGTAAGCATAAATTTAAACATAAAATCGCATTTAAAATAAAAACCTTCTTTGATTCGTCTCTGTGAGACTTCTTTAAATGAAAAACATCTTCTTGAAGGTACCTTATAAAAATACTTTGAACTTTTAATAACTTATTGCAAAAAATTTCTTTAAAACATCTTTGATTCCAAAACCTTAGTATATACTTTTAGGTCTTGGTCTAAAACTTAAAAAATTAAATTACTTCTAGTAGAAGACTTTTTATTACCTTCGTCACTTTCTTATAGCATTCCTTAAGCCAGTCAAGACTTAAGTGTATAATTTTTTAGATCTCCTTTGTTATCTGTAATTTTCTGAGTAAATCCTTAAATGAGAGAGTTTCGGCCAAGAGATAGAAATTAGGTTGGATGTGCTACTTGGCTTATCTAGCTTGTTTTTGTTTTTAATGGTATTTTTACCAGAATCCATAATTTTTTTAAAATTTAAGTTTTTTTCCTTAAAGAGGAAATAATTGCTTAATGGCTTTTATTTCCCAATTTACCATTATAGATCTTAATCGTCTCCTTTAATTCGACTAATCCTTTTTGGACACACAACAAGATTAAATTTGTATATTTTCAAATCACAGATTATGTTAGCAGGGAAGATTTTTAAAATCAATAGATTTATCTTTTAAAGTGAATCTGAATTTTTTTAATTAAACTTTCTTTATAGGTTTTACTTATTTGTTCTTTAATGACTTTATATTTCACTTTAAGCTCTGAGATTAATTTAAATAAACTTGAGCAAAGCCTGCAAGGTAAGGTAAACTTAGGCAGTCGATAGAGTGCACGGGGTGGGTTTTAGCGGGTGAAAGGCTCGCAGTATCTTGAGCTATACCTAAGTATGGGAAACATATTTTACCGTATGTCTCCGTCAACTAGGTATGAATATTCTTATAAAGAAGGTATAGCGAAAAGATCTTCGTATGGATTTCCCATCTCTAGGCAACAAAAAAAAGAGTTAAATTATTTTTTGTTTTCTTTAAAAAATTTAAGCTTTTTTTGCTCTGAATTTGTAAAAATTCTGAATTTGCTACTTAAAATGTATATTGTTACCTTTCAACTAAATTTTTATAAAAATTCTTTAATCAACATTTTATTATATCCTCTATATAACTTTTCATAAGTAAAGTGGTTGGGATGCTTAAATACACTTAGAATCTATATTAGAACTTTAAGATGAGACTTTTTCTTTTAAATTTAGTAAATCCCACCGATATATTTTTATATTGTGCTTATTGTTTAAGATATAAAAAAATAAGGTATTTTGAGACAAATAAAAGTTATCAAAAAACTTTTTGAAAAATAATGTTTTTTAATTTCCTAAATATTAAAAAGAGAAATTTTAATAAAACATAATAAAATTTTAATAGAGATTTT
>RCSS01000088.1:0-20285 GCA_004000155.1 Tubulinosema ratisbonensis | reverse complement strand
AGATATTAGTATTATCTTCTTTATACAGCTACGCAGCTAATTTTTTTACTTTAGGTACTTAAAGGAATGATTGAGGAAGCGACGTTGGTAAGCTCTTTGGAGGATAGTTATAAGATATAAGATAAAGTTTAGCGAATGATATCGAAAATATCCAAGAGGTATTATACTAACAATAGTAAAATACCTTGAAAAGGTTGTAGTATAACGAACCATCCTTTTGATATCCAAGAAAAGGGAAATCAATACTTCCTTAACTATAGCCTGCAAGGTGAGGTAGACTATAGCAGTCTATAGAGTAAACGAGGGTGGGTTTTAGCGTGTTAAAGGCTCGCAGTATCTTGAGCTATACCTAAGTATGAGAAACATATTTTACCATATGTTTCCGTCGACTAGGTATTCATATTCTTATATAGAAAGTATAGCAAAAGAATCTTCGTATAAATTTCTCATCCCAGGCAACAAAAAAAAAGCTAAAATTATTTCTGGTAATTATGAGCTCCACTTCTAAGCAATGATGAAATCGGACATTATCCATAATTATTACATCTCTGTGTATACCCATTTGCTGCATTTTCCTAAACAATTCCTCTAAATAACAAGGAAAATTTTCTTTATTATAAGGCTGACTATTTACTTTGTGAAAATAAAATCTTGAAACTAAAAAGCAAGCACAGACTGAAAGATTTCTAGATTTTATTACTCGAACAGGCTTTATAGGACTGGTGTCTTTGTAACTTCTCCCTAAATTTCTTCTTAAACTCAAGGAAAATCCTACCTCGTCCAAAAAATAAAACTCCTCATTGTTGAAAATAATTTGTAAAGGAAGGAAATTTAAAGCATAAATATACCTTGCTTTGATGTTTTCTCTGGTATTTCGTGCTAGTGGTGTCAAAACTGTTTTTATATGTAAAATTTTAGCTTTACAAGCACGAAATACTGAAGTTATTCCTAAACAGATTCCAGTGTTTTCAAAAATTTATTCTTTAATATCTCTTAAAGTTTTGCTGTAATCCTCCCTTAAAATGTTTCGAGTCACGTTTAAAATTTCTTGATCTAGTTTTGTTACTCTAGGACCGCCTTTCTTCTCCTTATGAATTAATCCTGTCTGTTCGTATTTTTTTATTACATTATAAATTGAGTTCCTGGGTATATCTGCCATCAAAACCGTTATTTCTTTAACAGTCTTACCCTCCTTGTGCCATCTATTTATAAATTCTCTCTATTCATTAGAAATAATATGATACACCATAATATATTATATTTTTAAGATTAAATAAAAGTTATTTTTTTAACTTTGTCTAATTTTAAAAGAGAATAACTAATTCGAAAAAAAACTTTTCTGATTTTTTAAGATAAATTAATATTTTTTATTTTTTGTCTAATTTGAAAAGAAAATTTTAATAAAAAATAAGTATTAATCTTTTTGTTTAATTTGAAAGGAAGAATGGCTAAAATGACTGGAAACCCCTATATTTAGTTTTAACTTATTAAAACTAAGGACAGACCTTAAATATAATTTTTTTTAAAAGTTTACCTAAATTAAAGAATTTGTTTATAAAACCCTCTAAAATAAATTAGTCTTTTTTTATTTATTTTGTAATTATTTTAAATAAATNNNTNNNAAAAATGATTATTCATTTATTTTTGTATAAATGTCTTCAAATCAACAGATTCTTTTAATGCTAAATCCCTAACCTTTTTTTCATACTCTTTAATATTCTCTCTGTACAATTTAGCTGCATCAACATTGGCTGGTGAATTAATATTAGGTTTATAAAGTATAGAAGTGACTGAGAGTGTAATAGAACTAATATTCAAAACTGGGCTCCATCTTTCATCAGGAGATTCATAAGCTATGAACTCATCAACCCTGTCATGTAAAATTGATATGCAAACATTGCCATTTTCGTAAATGTTTGGGTGAAACATTTTTGATAAAAATCTCATTTTTGGGGGAGAAAGAGGGTAGTGGGTAGTAAATTCTAGTTCTGCGTGAAGAATTGTTCCTTCGTAAGGTGATTCAGGTGGACCTACAATATAAACATCCCATTTTAAGTAATTGCAATTGCCATTGTTTCTTCTAGGAAAAGCGTAGTAACCGTACTTTCCATTTTCTTTGATTAATTCTTTTTCTTCAGTCATAAGTCTTTTTAGATAAGTAGGATTAGGCCTTGCCATGGGTTAAAAAATAAAATAAATAAATTTTTAATAAATTTTTTTTAAATCTTTAAAATTTTACAAAATAAAAAATAAAAAATAAAAAATAAAAAATAAAAAATAAAAAATAAAAAATAAAAAATAAAAAATAAAAAATAAAAAATTAAAAATTAAAAAATCAAGATTTTAATCTTACAAAAAATCATTAAGATCAAAGATTAACTAAAACCCCATTTTATATTTAGAATTAACAAATTAAAAAATTTTTATAATCATAAATGACTTATTTACCATTTATAATTAATTGAGTTTCTTATTAGGAATTTTTATCAAAAATAATATTCCAATAATACTAAATGAACATTTTGATAAGAAAAAAAAATATAAAATTAGAAAAAAAAGAATGTGCCCATGGAACTTGAACTTCAAGATATTAGCATTGAACCAGAAACACAAACAGCCTTTTTAAAAAATGAACTAAAACCCCAGAAGTTAAGTGTTTATTTGAGAGGATTTTACAGTTTTCTTGCTAGTTTGATGGGATTAGGATTTGGTTTTGCGGTATCAATTGGTTCATTAGTTTTTCATTGGGATTGTACCAGTAAATTGGCAATACCTACAAACACAACTGTTACGTCAAACTTTGCTACGTCGGAAAATTTTACCAGTCCCTTCGTAGATGGTCATTTGCTTACCACCGATACTTGTTTAGGCCCGTATGTTTATTCATTGTACACCACAATAATCTTTGGTGCTGGTTTACTTGTAAGTATAATTTATTTTTTTATCCCTAAAAATTTAAAATGGTCAATTGTTGTTTCTAATTTGTTCTTTGCTTTGGGATTTGCAATGAATTTTAGGGCGATGAGCATTCCTGGATTAGCAATCTTTGCAAGGTTTCTTCAGGGATGTGGATCAGCTCTGATGTTATGTACCATGGTGATTTTTATTACTCAAAATGCACCCAAAAAGATTATGACCTTTTTAACGATTCTAGGACCTTCTTTTATTGCAGTAGGAGCTTTTGTTGACACACTTTTTGGACTGATAAAATTTACAGGTGTACATGATTATTCTTATGTTTTGCTTGGATATGCTTTATTTTTTCTTTCATTGGCGATTGCCTTTGCTTTTTATCCTAATTCCAGGCCTGTTTTACAAACAACTGAATCTTCCCCACAAACAAAACCATTTCTTGTAAGAGCAAAAGAAAACCTCAGAGGCATAGCAATAATTTTTTTACTCCATGCAGGCCAACAATTTAGTTTGATCAATGGTCTTTTCATGTATTCTTATATGATTTTTGCTGATTCAAAGGATTCAGGACAATGGATAGCAGTGTCACCTAAAACTGGTGCAACTTTAATGACTGGGATAAATATGATTTCTTGTTTGGTCTCAACTTTTTTATGTGCTATGAAAGTAAACGAAAAGGTTTTATATCTTATTAGCCATGCAGGTCTTGTATTTTGTTTGACGTTCCTTGGTATAGGGTATCAACAGAGTTTAGCAGCTTTGTTTTTTGTTTTTCTTTTTTCACTTGGGGTAGGACCGTTGGTTTGGTCTCTTTCCCCTTCATTTTTCCAGTCCGACTTTAAAAATGAAGGTATGGCATTGGGTACTGTTATAAATATGTTTTTTTCATTTTTAATTCCTTATTTTTTCAAGGCTTTGGAAGAATACAATCTTTTTCAATATTTTTATACAGGTGCAGCTATTATTATGCTTGTGTTTTGGTTATTTTTGTTTAAACTTATGAGGATAAGTGAAAGGTTAAGAAAAAGCTAAAAATAAATTGTTAGTAGTAATTTATTCATATTATGATGTATTTTAAATGTGTAATTCATAAAGTTTATTTTACCGGCGTACTGCTAAATTACTAGTTTCTTTAAACTCATATAAATTTCTTTCCACATGTTTTAATTTTAGAAAGCAAATTAGCCTTCTTTATAAAAGAAAATCAACAATTTTGTTTTGTAGGAACATTGTATACTTCAGAGATAAAATTAAATGAAACTATAAAAAAAAGAGTTTATTGAAAAATTAAGAAGTTTTTTCATTATAAGAACATAACTGCAAAAATCGCATTTAAAGGATTTTAAGACAAACTTTTTTTGTCTTAAAATAATATTAAAAATTATTTGTCACTTATTTTCTCAATAAGAATGTAAAGTAAGGTTTAAAATAAATTAAGTAGTTACAGATTTTTTAAATAAAAAACAACAAGCATAACTGCGTACTAGCATATCTTTCATTATTAAATAATATAATTGGGAAAAATAAACATGGCAAAGTTAAAAAGATATATATAAAACCCCTAATTGATATTTTATTTAATTTGTATTTTGAATAAATCTTCAAAAAAAATAAAAACTAGTTGCCATATTCTCGTAATTTAATACCTTAATTCAGGTTTATCTGATTTAGAAAACCATTACTTTTAATTTTTTTCAGAATTCTTCTTGTTTTTTGAAAAAAAGAGCACAATCTATCTTTTTAGTCAAATTAAAAAAAATAAATTTACGTTTGTATTTTTTTTTGTTAAGTTAGTTGTTAACTACTACGATACAATTAATAAATACCTTATTATGTTTTTTATCAAAAATTTGTATATTTTTGATGCCAAGTTAGATAATAAGATATAAATTTTTTTATAGCTCGATATTAAAAAATCCTTAGCAATCTTTTGTTATGCCTTCTTTATAGTATTACATCTAAATTCTTTAAAATCTAAAGTAGATGTGTCGATGATGATGTTTTGAATATGAATAGATAGTATAGTTTTTATATGTCATTATATTTTTAAGTTTGTTTAGATATTTCTAAAAACAATCAAATAAATTATAACAGTTAAAAATTAAACAAATTGTGTTAATAAAACACAAACCTTAAATTTATTCTTGTTGAGAAAATTAGTCTATGATATTTTAAAATAAATATTGTTAAGAATATTTATTTTAAAAAAGTAATATGGTCTAAAAAATTACAAAAAAAAATTTTAAATAAACAACTCAGACAAAATAAATTTTTTAAATTCGAACAGCCATTTCATTTTCTAAACCGTAAAATTAAACAAATCCTTATAATTAGCAGGAATTAACAATGGAATCGATACAAAAATCGGATTAAAATAATAAATTTATCTAAAAACCTAATATTATTTTTAATTTTGTCTGAATGAATCTTAAGAAACAAGTAAAAGAGAGTAAAAATTATTTGAAAACTTAGAATATTTTAAATATGGAATTTTTGCTTATAATTTTTCGGCTTATCAACTTTAGTGTAATGTTTACTGCAAGGTAGTTACATCTAAACTTTTAATCTGCTAGAATCTTCTTAATAATAATAATCAGATATAAATCAGCTCCAAAATATTAGTTTAAGGTGATAATATTATAATAAAAGATTTAAATATTATGGAAAGGATTGTGACTAAAATAATCTATTTTACAAAAGAAAAGTGAAGTCGCTATCAATAAAAGATGTAGAATTATTTAATTTTTTTACTTGTTTTGTTTTGATTAAACATAAAACAAATCAATAATTTCAAAGTTAATTTAGTAATAAACCTTATCTTTAACCTTAGTTAAAGTTAAAAAATAATTGTTGTTTAGAAATTTTTCAGGAAGTTGCTAATATTCTTATATACATATTTGAAATTCTTTATTGCATCAATACCCAATAAAATTATTTGAACAAGAAAGATGTCTATTAGTTTTTTGCTCCTAAAATCTGATAAATGGTCATTGACCTTTAAGCATAACACTTGAATCATTATATTTCAACAAAAAACATATGCAATATTTTTATAAAAAAATTATATTGTGGTTTTAATGCTTTATATAGTTTCAAGTATTTTTACTTTAGAACTTAAAACATAATAAAAATGAATTTAGCTATTTTTTAAAAAAATCCGTCAAATTCTTTCATTTTATAGTTTAGCTTTGTTTTTAACGTGTTTAGAAAGTATACCAGTTAAACCAATTTCAACTATTTAGCAGCCAATTTCAATATTTTTTCAATTTGATATTTTACATTGAGATTTAGCATATCCTACTCTAAAACTTTGATTTTTTTTATTCAACATTCTCTTACAATTTATAAATATATAAATAAATTTGATCATTAGCTTATGTGATCTGCAATCATTGAATATTTTTTTTAGAATATAAATCATTTATATAAAACCCGCGTTTTATTCAAACTTTATTTTTATACTTTTTTATGTAAATTTTTACTTCAAAATATACAAATCATTAAATATATTTATCTTCTTTGACTACCCATTCATTTATTATACACAGTAGCAATCTTCGCTAAATTTCTGATAAATGAACGAAAAGATAAATTCATACTAATACTAAATTAGTTTATACTATGAGGAGATTGTAGTAAAACGAACCATCTTTTTGTCATCCAGGCGAAAGACAATCAATACTTCTTGTAACTAAAGCCTGCAAGGTAAGGTAAACTTAAACCGTAGATAGAGTGCGTGTATGAGTTTTCGCAAGTGAAAGACTTGTAGTATCTTGAGCTATACCTAATTATGTAGAAACATATTTTGACATATGTTTCTTTTAATAGGTATTGTGCTTTATATAGATGGTATAGCCAAAAGATCTTCGTATGGATTTCCTATCCCTAGGAAACGAAAAAAAAATAAGATTTTAGATAATATTGCTTAATACAAAATTGTATAATATTCTTGTATGTGCTATAGACATATTCGTTTCAAGGTATCAGGTGACATGCAAGGATTTAATAATTATCAATTTAATAAAGAATTTAAATATATTAGTTAAAAAAATGTTAAAATTTGTATTTTAATATTTTTAACTAATAATTAATTTTGGGAGCAATCTAAAAACCATGAACCCGCATTTGTGTAATTTTTAGATAAATATAATCAAAACCCTTTAATTCTGTAATTGAAAAATATTAAAAAAACCTTATAAAATAAATCGTTTGTATAATCCTTGATGTTTTTAATTATTAAATAATAGTATTAACGAATCTAACACATATTTTTTATATGAATAAACAAACTCATTGGCGCCATGTAAATTGTCATTAAATAAATAAAAAGTTCCCAAGAGTACTAATATATCGTATGCTTCCTTAATAGTTTGAAATTCTAAATTAAACGTTTTCCAGGTTTCGATTGATTTTAATAAAGATTTATTAGAAGATGATTGGTTTGCATTATATTCATAAAAAATATGATCAATACAATTTGGGCCACCTCTTGGGTAATAATTTGAAAAGCCTCTTCTTGCAAATGACATATAAATTATAAACAATGATGTATTTTTATAGTCATAATCAAAACAATAGAATATTAAATCAGCCAAATGAACACTTTCAAGCATTTTCTCGTGTTGATGATAAACATACATTCCTCCAATAATTATTTCTTTTAGCCTAGTTGTGAATTCTTGGTTGTAATCTTTATTGTATTTTCTGCATATAATATTATACCTTTTTGAATCTTCATCGATTTCGTGAACTGCGTTGATGTTTACAAATTCCTTTGTTCTGTGATAATACACAAGAAATTGATAAAAATTTGTTTTTGAATCATTAGGAGGTGATCTTTGAAGGTTGACATCTTGTTGAAAGTTAAAATAGTTTTCAGTTGTTGATAGAGGGTAACCTTGTGGAGTTGAGCTAATATTATTTACGTGATATGTGGGTACATTTGCTACATTGAACTGGCCTAACACTGGAATTTGTCGGTTAATGTAATAATTATTATGATAAAGTGAACTCGACGGATGCAGTTGTGTAGGTACATGATACGTCTCTAGATAAATCGGCCGAGGATAAGTATTAAACATAAAGTATTGAGGATGTGAATTTATTTGAGTGTTTATGGGATAATAGTTCTGCATTGTTGGTTGATTAGGGAAACCCATATATTCAAAAGAATTAGGGCTGTAATAAATATAAAATGGGCTGGAATTTATTGCTTGGAAGTGTAAAATAAAGGCTATGATTCGATTAACAAAATCTATCATGGGTAGGGGTAAATCTCAATTTCTACTTATATGTTTTTTTTTAATTCAAGTTAAAAAAGAATTAAAACCCTTTTTAAGCAGTTTTTTCCTATTTTGGGTAATTAAAAAAATTTTTAAAAATTTTTTTTCATAAAAATTTTTTTAAAATATACACATCAAAGTATAAGCATACGAGAAAAATTTACATTTTTTTATTTAATTTTTATAACCAAAAATATAAATTTTAAAGATTTTGATTGTTTTTCAAATTATTAATTAAAGGGGGCCAGATGAAAATATAAATTCTAGAAAAATCAGAACTTTATTTAAATTATTTATCTATATAAAAAAAGCAATATGGTTTTTAACCCAAAATTTTTACATTTAAACAATATAAAATGCCATTAAAATGTGGTATATGAAGTTAACTTATAAAAAAAATAAGTATATGACTTGAAAAAATCCTTTATAGTTATTTTTATCGATTAAATTTATCTTTATTTTTTAGTATTTTTTATTGATGTCAAGTATAAAATTTATAAAAATTACATTGCTTATAAAGTATTAATATAATCTCTAATTGAAATAAGAATTTTGTAAAACATTAAATCTGATATTTTTAAAAACGTTAAATTAAATGAAAATAAATCCTAGATTCTTAAAACAAAAAAAAATACAGCGATACAAAAACATTAAGCAATATAAAAATGGTAATGTCTTATAAAGTCTAAATTGAATGTTTTGAGAATTGTAAATTGATACAACAATAAATTATATTTTGATAAATTTAAGCACAGATTTCTTGTCTTTTAAGTTAGAACTATTTTTTAATTTAAAAAAAACTTCGATAAATTTAAAGTTAAGGGTATATGATTTATTTATCAGATATAAAATCGAATTGAATGTTAAAATATTTTTTAATGTATAATAAGCATTTATAAAATACTTGTATGATATTATTGAATTTTTAACTATTTTTAGATGTATCATTGAGTGTTCTATGTTAAAATTGAGACAGTTAGTAAGATTTATATCTAACAAGGTATTGATTATTAAAATCAATTAACCATAAAAGGTATTTTTTATAATGTATAATAATTTTAGTAAATATTTGATTCTAAAATAGCTCTTAAAAATCTAGTCTTTTATGGTTGATTGACTTCAATTACTAACAAATATTAAATTTACATGAATTATTAATTAGTAAATCGTAAGAAATATCGGTTTCCAAATTTATATGAAAATTTTTTATGTTTGTACTTATAGCTTTGACCCTATACGTGTAAAATTTATAAGAGATTCTAAAACAAATACTCCAAACAATATTTTCTTTAGATTTATTTTTTAAAACTAATCCTATCTTTAGTATCTAATAAGTGATCTTTATTTTTAAAAATTTAGCAACATTTATCATCCCTTTATTATTATCTTATAAATTTATTAGTAAAAAATCAAAATTTTTCTGTGCTAAAGCTTGAGAAATATGGTAAGGAAGGCAATGGATCAAGTTCAAGGAACGGATTTTAGCGGGTGAAATGCTTATAAAACTTGAGCTATACTTTATTATATAGAAATAAATCTAATCATATATTACTTATAAAACGAGTTTTATTATAATATGGAAGGTATAGCAATAGATCTTTATATTGATTTTCTATTCTTAGGTAACAAAAAAATCCATCAGAAATTCAACAATTAGATATTCAATATTTCTTTATTGTAACAGTGTAAAAGTTAATGATGAAACATACTTATCAATTTTATCTTAAAGACAAATAAAATATATTAAAGACAGTTGATGTACAAATAACTTAATCAATCTAATCACCTAAAAATAACAAAAATTCTTTAATTGACACATTGTTTTATTTTAAACAAAATTTTTGAATCGCATTTTTTAAACGAAAATATCAGATCATGCAAAAAACAATTAACTCCCTTGAAATATTTGCATTAGAAAAAAAAATATGTAATTTTTTTTGAATTAATATACTAAAGATATGTTTTAAAAAACAAAACTACTAAATTATTTTTTTTATAATCGCTCATATGAAATAAAAATATATTTTTTATTCATAATTCTCCTAAGTAAAAAACTACAACATTTTTCTTAAAATTATACTATTAGAATAAAACAAATAATTAAAACTTTTTATGAAGGTTTTGTATTTGCTTTGAATTTAAAAAATTTGATTCTTTTAAATAAATTATCAGTTTTTACACCCAAATAATATTTTAACAAATAACAGTTAAGTGGTTTATTTTATTTATTGTTTTTTATATTTTGCTTGTTTATTTAAGTAAAAATATTATTTTAAATTTTTAAGCTATTTAAACGAAAAACACTATAAATACATTTACCAATTTTTTATTTTAAACTTTTAATACGAATTTATTGGTAGATTTTAATACTTTTCCCAAACATCTTTTCCAAACATTTTTTAATGAAGTTCTTATAAGAATATACCAAGCTATCAACATTCGGATAATTATCATAAAATAAAAAATACAATCCGATATTAACTAACGAATCATAACCTTGTTTAATAGAACAAAACTTTAAATTTAGTTCTTTCGATCGCCTAATTGAATTTACTAATGAAACATTCGAAAAAATAAAATCTCGGCCTAGAATTGGAAGAAGGTGTTCGATACAATCATTATTATATTCTACTACATAGTTTTTGAAGCCTCTTGTTATAAATGTAATGTAAATTAGAACAAAGATGCGTTTGGGTAATTTTTGTCAAATTTTGAAGCCATTAGATTTAAAATTTGGGCCGTGTGTTTTAGTTTGTCATAATTTTTATGATAATTCATTTGAAGAGATAAAATTGAAATACCACAAGAGAAAAAAGTCTTTTTGGTCAATGGGATGGTAAAATCTGCTTGGTAAAACTGGGAAATAACCTTAGAATCAGTAGAGTGCATTTTTTGAATATATTTAAAATTTGAATTTTTAGAAAAATTTTCAATGTCTTTATAAAGAATCTGAATATGATTGTATGTATTTGAGTTAGAGGAGGGAAATAAATTAAATTCAAAAGGTTTGTAACTTGTTGAATTAGTGTCTCTGTTATCAAATTTTAATTGGTTTTTAATAGAATCAGAACTTACAGGGATAGAATTATTTGTAATAAACGTACGATCAAAATAATTATTAGTTCTGATTACTGGAGCACTATAATTATAAGGACATTTTTCTCTTATAAAACTGCTTTGAGGGTTTATAAATGAGTTCGAATTTTGTATTAGGGAGGACGAATTTAAGAATGTTAGTTTGTGATGATTTGGTGGTGAGTGCCGTAAGTTCCTTCCACCCGTTTGAGGAGAGTTATTATTAGCAAAAATATGAAAATTTTCATTTGTTGCTCTGAAAAGTGTTAAACAAAAAATAAAGATACATTTTTCCACAAGGATTCTAATTAATTTTTTTAATAATTTTTATTTCAAAAATTTTACCAAACCAAATATCACACAATTCTCTGTAAAAAATTTAACATTTCAATAAATTATAATTAATGAACCTTGTATTTGAGCTATATGCTATTGCCCAACGATGAAATAAACATCTTTATAGCCTAATTTTTTTAGTTTCTTTTTCGGTAAAAATAAATCAAAAATATATTTAATTAAAAACTGCTTTTTTATTCCAAAATTAAGCAGACTTAGATTAAAATTTACAAAAATGTAAATTATCTAATTAAAATTTATTAAAATAGTGGTTTCTCTTCAACATAGTCATTTTTATTATATAATTTAATAATATTTATTTTTGTTTTGTTGTATAATTTAACTCAAAAAAACATAAAAACTCAATTCAAAAAGATAAAAATTTAATTAAAAAACATAAAGATTTAATTAAAAATAATAAAATTTTAATTCAAAAACATAAAAATTTAATTAAAAATAATAAAATTTAATTCATAAAAAATAAAATTTTAATTCGAAAAAAAAGATTCATATAATATTTTATGAAAATATAAAATTATCTACAAATTTGCCTAGTCTAACATTAGTATGATAATATTGTAAAAGTAAAATATCTAATGCTTTAGAAACTATATACGATAAATTATTCTATAAATATAGAAAGGAAGCAAAAAATTGATTTTTAAATAAAATGAATTATAAATACTACCTTTAGTTCTTACATTATTGCATTATTCAATTTAAAATTATTGTTTGATATTTGTTAATTTTTGTAGTGACAATTTAAATTAAATTATGATATACCTGATAGAGCAATTTATTAAATATCAATAAACACAGTAAAACTTCTATGAGTGTCACTGATTTTTTATTATCTTGTAAATAACAAAAAAAGAAAAAATAAGAAATATTTTATGTTAAATACCTAAAAATAATAAAATATAAATGTTAATTTTTCAAAAATTATCAAATAACATATAAAATAGCCGAAATCTAAAATTATAGATAACAAAAAAAATACTATAACATACAACGATGAAAAAGTCATATTAGATCTACTTATAAACAATATGAGTTGCGAGGACATATGTAAAAGATATAATATATTGGTCAGAACACTATATTGTATCAAAAAACATGCCAGTACAATAAAACTGCTTGATAATTTCTTACAAGGGGAATCAAAAAGCATTAAATGTAGGCAATACGAATCTATAAATAGCTTTGTTTTTGATATAGTAATAAAATGTAACGAAAGATGCATACCAATAAACTTTAAGTACCTTAAAACGTGGCATTAAAATATGTAAAGGAAAGGAGTTTAGAGATTTCAAAGCTTTTTGTGAATAATAAAGGGTTTAAAAGAAAGTAAAACTTGATATTTTTGTTTTGCCTCAAAATGTAAAAATAATATTTAAAAAATAAGTTTGAAAATAAAAAAATTTATCTAAATTCTAGTGATAACAATTCTCTAAAATTATATCAAATACATTTTCTAGAAAATTGTCCTTAATTAAAATGGCAAAAAAAAGACTTCTATTTTTTTGTAAATCCGATCTACTTAGATCTATTCTTCCAAAAGAATATTGTACTAACTTATAAAATACCCGTTCATCTTCCTTTCGGAGTATTTCTAAAAACTTTGCTGTATTTAAATGTGCAATACGTGCATTTTTGTTAAGTGACCTGTGCCAGCCCTCAACACCATTTGTTGTGCGAGGAATGTATTTTAAGATTCTTTCTCTAGCATTCCATAATTATGGTGAATAAGGCGGATCTGAATTTTTTTAATATTGCTCACAATTTTGGATAAACGTTTTAGAAAAATATTGTAAAAATTTAGCATATTCTTCTTGTTCTTCGATTTTTAGATGAGATATTATTTTTAAATAATTATTTGTTAAAGCTTCAATTTTGTGAAAACATAAATTTAGTAGCATTCTAACTAGACACCTAAACTTCTTATCTTTTTTGTACTTTAAACTTAACCCTGGTCCTTGTAATCGGCTTAAACCGATTGACCGAAATGAAAAAGGCATAAATCTACTTTTGAACTAGTTAAAACATTTTTTATGGGATTTTTTAACGCCTTTTCAAAGTCTAAAATTATGTATTTAGGTGATTTTAAGGTTTGTTTTTTTAAAATATTGAAGCAATGTATGTACGTTGATTCTGTTTTACTCTTGTAAAGTATACATGCCAAAGGAAGAGTCTTTTCGAACACGGCCCCGTGGATAGTTATTAATTGTAACAGGTCTTTAGTAACCGATTCAAATGTTTCACCTAACATCTGGCACTACTTAAATATTTTAGAGAAGAATCTGTAAAAAACTCAATTGTTTTTTCGCGATCATTATATCTAGAATCTTACCTTAAAAACGATTCTTCTCTAAAGTTACTCCTAAAATCGTCCGGAATATCACCAAATTTTGCCAGAAAAATTTCATTTTTTTATTTCTTATTCTATTTATTTTATCCACAAGGGATTTATATTTAGGCATACTTCTAATAGTTTCTTGGTCATGTCTAGATGACACTGTAGTAATAATATCAAAAGAGAGCTCTTTTGTATAACTAGATCTTTCTTTTATTAGATTTAATGCAAGTATTTTTTTGGCTTCTTCTTTAGTATGATTATGCTCATGTAGTATTTCTTTCATCTTTTTTTTATCAACAATTATTTTACCATAACATGATCGTTTCTGGCAACAATATATAGTGCAATTAGCATTTTAATGTAAAGATAATAGATATATCCTTTAAACATAGCATTTATCCTGCTCTTTTGATTCTTTACTAGTTCTATTTGTGACATGAAATAAAAAAATTTTTTATTATTATTTTTACATTTTGAAGATACTAAATTCTTGGTATTTTGCTTAAAAATTCCAGTGGGCATTTTGACGCTCAGCCGAAAAGGAAAATGGTTTAGAGATTTCAAAGCCTCTTTTGAATAATAAACGGTTTTAAAGAAAGTAAAACTTGTTATTTTTGTTAATTTCAGGCAAATAGGAGTCTGCTAATAAAAATGCTGCACAATAATTAAAAAAATTTATCGTTAAAAATATCTCAAAACTATGAAAGAAGGAACGTTTTCAACTTAGATAAGACTTCATTTTTAGTAAACTTCTCCCCAACAAAACCGTTAAAATGAAAGGTGAAAATGTTTAGGGGTAAAAAATAACAAAGAAAGATTAACAATATGTTTAACACTGAATAGCTTTGGTGAACAGCTGCTTGTATTGGTTTTTTTGGGGGGAAAGCCAAAGACCAAGATGTCTTAAAAACAAGAATCTAAGCGAAATAAGCATAATATTGCTGTACATTAAGTAGCCACGTCAAAATAAACCAATCAGAAAATACTAAAAAATTATTAAATAAAAATATTTTAACCCTAAAAGAACCAGATGAGAAAACGAATGAACAGCTTAAATAAAAGTCTATTCAACAATCTTGTTTTAGGTGTAAAACACCGCAATATATATGAGCAATAAAAGGGTGTAGATGGCTTGTAGCATTTTGACAATAAAATTTGAATATAATAAATGATAATTTGATGATAAAAGACAGAAAAATACTTATATCGAAATATAATTGCCCTGCTCATAAAGCAGTAAATAATTTATCAAACATTAATGTTATTTATATCCCTAAACCCTTCCTCGCTCATCCAACCTTTATATAAGAAATTAATACCCTTTAAAAATATAAAAACAGACTCCTTTAAAATGCTTTAATTCTTAAGAAATGGCAATAATTTTATAGTTTTCTTCATAAAAAACCTTTAAATGTTATAGAAACGAATAATGTGGAAGAAACTTTTGTTTTAAATGATGGGGTTTTAGTTAATATGAGACTGTTTTAGATGAAAATTAAGAAAACATTGTAAAAATATTAAACAAAGAAATTTGACATAGGTTAGTATGTGGAAAAAAGCACATCCAAAATATTTTTCAATGAGGGTTTTAGAAGAAGAAGGATCCTTAAATAACATAAAAGAAATCGAAAATTTTGCAAAAAAATATGCACCAGGTATATTGTTGAATTTGAAAAATAAATTAAAAAGAATTAATTAAAAAATTTACCTAATTTTTTAAGTGTCATTTGACAATTATAAAAATAAAATATAAGTTTTTAATTTAATTAATTTTTTTAATTTAAACTAAATTTAGGCAAAATTGTCATTTATAATTTTTAGGTTTCGGGGGTTTATATGTTATTTAATAATTTCAAAAAATTAGCATTTATATTTTATTACTTTTAGGTATTTAATATGGAAATTTTATTTTTTTTTGTCTTT
The DNA here is from genome assembly GCA_004000155.1 of Tubulinosema ratisbonensis. Classification (NCBI taxonomy): domain Eukaryota; kingdom Fungi; phylum Microsporidia; family Tubulinosematidae; genus Tubulinosema; species Tubulinosema ratisbonensis. The sequence goes on along the minus strand of RCSS01000088.1, from coordinate 4,400 downwards.
TACATAATAATGGGAAAAATTAGTTACACCTATAGGAGCTTTGCTGTATATTAATTATAAAATAAAAAATAAATTGATTCATGAATATTGAAGAATTTCGTAAGATAATAAATAAAGAAGAATCCGAAATTCGAGTTACTTGGGACTTTTAATCAGTTAGTAGAAATTGTCCTTGATGTCTCATAAAATGCATTTTTAAACAAATGAATTAAACAAACAATTATATATTGAAAAGAATAAAAGTGAAATACCAAAGAATTTTTAATATGATTTTAAATTGTACTAAACCTAGCTTTTATCGGAAAAAACTGGGATTTAATACAATTTATAATATTACATATTGCCAATTACATAAACGGTTTTTACACAATTAGAAGGAATTGCATGTTTAAATAAAGCGCTATAAAAATAATCAAAAATTTTATAATTTGACAAACCATAATTTTATTTCCTTTGAAAACCTAAAAGGTTCTTGAATGATACTAAAAACATGCAAATCTCAAGTTTATATTGGAAAATTATACGTGTAATTAGTTTAAAGTCTTAAAACTTATGAATTATAAGAATAAAATGTCCAAATAAAATCTATGGTTCATAAAATGATACACAAAAAAAAGTGTAAAAATAAATTATTTTTGTAGTAGAAAGTATTTTTAATCTTTCAATAATAAAATCTAAAGAGCACAACAATGGACCTGAGTTTAATTTAAATCGTTTAGAATTAAAATTTTGAAAATCTTTATTGTCAGAAGAGAAACAAATATAATATTAAAATATTGAAAGAAAATTCTTAAAAGAAGGTATTAATAAAATAGTTTAAAAATCAATAGGAATTATCACACATTTTATAAATGAAAAATATAATTTTTAAGTGAAAAACAAAGTTTAAATTTATTTTTAATTTAAATTACATTGTAAATGAATTCTACCTTTAATTGATTTATCTATTAGCATTTTTTTTCAAGATTGACTAATCAAACATTTATTGATAAAATTTAAATTTTCATTCTAAAAATTACCCATTCTTAAAAACCCTTTTATTTTTATAATATTATTTATAAAAATAAATATTATTTATAATAAATGACTTTTACTTTAATTAATTTATAAAAATTTTTTTATCATTAGATCTAAAACAATTTAATTAATCGAATTAAGAAAACTCAACAAAGTTGTTAATTTTTAATTAAATAGAAACTAAATAATAAAAATAGAAAAATAAAAATCGATTTTTATGTTGATAATTTCTTTATTTATGATGTGTTAAGATTTAGTTAAAATTTAATTATATCCTTAAAAATAATTATTCATCAAAAACCCAATTAAAAGCTATTAAAACAAATTTTTTTTGAAAAAAGTATAAAATAATTAAAATTTTGCCTTTATGGAAATTGAACAAAGTAAAAATCATTTTGAGATCGAACCAATGATAAGGCCTACGGTAGAAGAAAATCATACAAAAAAACACAAATTGAATGTTGGTTTAAGAGGATTTTACAGTTTTCTTGCTAGTTTGATGGGATTAGGATTTGGTTTTGCAGTATCAATCGGTGCCTTAGTTTTTCCTTGGGATTGTACGAGTAAAATGGTTATGCCCACAAACAGTACTATACCATCAAACACCACGGTATCACAAAATTTTACCAGTCCTTTCGTTGATGGTCATTTACTCAACACTGACACTTGTTTTGGCCCACATATTTACTCATTGTACATCTCGATAATTTTTGCTGCTGGTTTACTTGTAAGTATAATTAATTTTTTCATTCCTAAAAATCATAAACGAACCATAATTGCATCTAATCTTCTTTTTGCAATGGGATTTGGTATGAATTTTATGGCAATGAGTATTCCAGTATTAGCAATCTTTGGAAGGTTTCTTCAGGGATGTGGAACAGCTCTGATGTTATGTACTATGGTAGTTTTTATAACGCAGAATGCACCCAAAAAGATTATGACCTTTTTGACCATACTTGGACCTTCTTTTATCTCAATAGGTGCTTTTATTGATACTCTCTTTGGGCTGATAAAATTTTCAAGCGTACATGGCTATTCTTATGTTTTGTTGGGATATGCTATTTTCTTTTCTTTGTTAGCTATCGCCTTTGTCTTTTATCCTGAAAATAAAAATACTGTAGAAAAGAATGAAATTTTACCACAAACAAAGCCATTTGTTTTGCGATCAAAGGAGAATCTAAAGGGTATTTTTATAGTCTTTTTGTTACACGCTGGTCAACAGTTAAGCTTTATCAACGGCCTCTTCATGTATTCTCATATGATCTTTCGTGATTCACAAAATTCAGCGCAGTGGTTAGCAGTGTCACCAAAAACAGGAACAACAATCATGGCAGGATTAAACGCACTATCCAACTTGCTTTCTACCTTCTGTTGTGTTTTAAAAATGGATAAAAAAATCTTATACTATATAAGCCATATAGGAGTTCTTGTTTGTTTGATATGTCTTGGAATAGGTTATCAACAAAGTTTAGCTGCTTGCATCCATGTATTCTTTTTTTCACTTGGACTTGGTCCGTTAGTTTGGTCATTTACTCCTTCATTTTTCCAACCAGATTTTCAGAAGGAAGGAATTGCTATTGGCACAGCTATTAATATGTTATTCTCATTTTTGATACCTTATTTTTTTAAAGCTTTGGAAAGTTATAATCTTTTTACTCATTTATATTTTGGAGCGGCTGCTATTATGTTTATTTTTGGATTATCTTTGTTTAAACTTATGGGAATGCGCGAAGTGAAAAAGTGAAGGTTATAATTAAATTGTTAGTAGTTTTTATTTATTATTATATACCTTAACTTAGTTAAACTTACCAAATTAAATAANAATGTTCTTATTAATGCTTATTGGCCTCGAGATATGCAAAAGACCGTTTTACTGTTTTAAAGAGTGCTATAGCTTTTCTAAAACAACAATAGTCGAGTTTCGTGGCCTTTGGCAACTGAATAAAGGGAAAAATAAACGTCAATTTGTCAAAATTATATAGTTTTTCAGGAGATAGAGGAATTTTTTTAGTGAAAATTGCCGTTCTATTAGAATGTTTTATTAATTTTAACAGGGTTGGTTGCAAAAAAAAATGAAGGGAAACAGGGATTATTGTTAATAGTTAATTTCTTTACAAATAAAAACTATTTGAATATAATTGGTAATATATATGATTGGAAGTTTGAGAAAAATCAATAAATTATAATGTATTTTTTTCTATCGAATTTGTTTATTTTGAAGTTTTTTGTTTATATTTATATCATAATTGACGAATCGAAGGAATAAAAATAAGGTGAAAGAACCTTTAGTCAGAAATTGATTTTTCAAAAAAACAATTATTAATTAAGCAAAAATTTTTATTTTAATCCATGTATATTATCTTAAATTCATCAATTTACATACAAAAAAATATTTATAATGTTTATAACAATGATGTTACTTTATTTAAAAAATCTAAAATATTAGAATTAAATATGACTACAAATATCATGTGATTATTAATAGTTTACCTTTATATTTTTGTAGGATTGTTATAATTTTAAATATTCTACATATTTTTCAGATTTTATTTGTAAAATTTTTCATTATTTGTTTGATACAACTTCGTAATTTTTATTTACATGCCAATATAGCCAAATTTTATTGCTGAAATAACTAAAAATTTTCAGAAAAATCGAATTATTCATAAATGCAAAGCATATGCAAGTTCTCATATTAAATGGTTTCTTATGAATTAATTTAAACCCCAATATTATTTCTGAGAATTAGTACACAAATTGTTTATCTAAATAGGACCCGGTTAAATTAAAAGAAATAGATTGAAAAAAAATGTTTTTTATGAAGTTCAAAGTAAAAACAGATGATATTAATATATGTAGATAATTTTTTTAAACTTTAATTATAGTTTGTTTTGTTTAGTTGATGGGTTTAATAGTTTCTTAATTACATGCTAAACTAAAAACGGATTTGACTTTTGATTATCCAAAACTTTTCCAGTTCTCTAAAAGGATATTACAAATTCTATCTCTACTAATTACATTAATGATTTTGTTTCTTTATGAAAATATTTAAGAATAAACAATTAAAACTTGGCAACCTGCCATAAAAAAATAAATTTCGAAAGTAAAGAATACAAAAAACAATATAGAGTTACTTAAAAATTATACCTTAAAGTCATATCTGAAGTTATTTATTAAAAACGCACATAATCTATCCTCTTATCTTCTTATATAAATAAAATTTAAATAATTTTTTAATCATGAAAATTACAAGAAAAGATAACCTACACACTATACCAGAAATTAGAAGTAAGTACATACTATTTATTCAGAAAATAGCTAGTATTTATTTTTCTCTTGATTTCTACATTTTAATGCTCTTAAATGCTTTCATTTATAATGGA
>RCSS01000087.1:0-10288 GCA_004000155.1 Tubulinosema ratisbonensis | reverse complement strand
TGATTGATCATCAAAGGATCTTTCATCATATGATTCTTCTTTTTTTGATGACACTACTCCTTCATCATTTTGAAATTCTTTTTCAACTTTAAATTTAAATTCGGTTTGGTTTTCTTCAAAACCATTAAATAAACAAAGATCCTTTTCTCGTGGGTTTTCATCACATAAACTATTTTCTCCATCTTCTAACTTACAAGATGGTTCATATTCTTCAAATAATTCTCTTAAATTAAAAACGTTTTCCTCATCAGAAACATTTTTTTCTTCAGAAATATAAAATTTTTTAATATATGCCGCATTTAAATTATTGTTACTTTCCAATTTAGAAACATCTAATTCACTTGCTCTACTAAGATTATTCATATGATCTCTTTTCTTAAATTTTTTACCAAACTCGTTGAACATACAAATTACCTTTTTTAAATTTGAGAAAATTGTTTCTTTTTCAAAAGTTGTATCATTTTTCAAAATTTTATAGAATTTGTTTATAAATCCATCTTCTAATTTTGAATTATCATCTTCCGAAAAAAGATTATTATTTCTCATCAAAAAAAATTCATCTAATTCTGAATACTCATTCTCTTTACTGATAAAAACCTTATACACTATCTTATCAATATCGTTCGCCAAAAGAACATCATAATCTTTCTCAATCACTTTTTTCAAACTATAAATTGTTTTTACTAAAAAATCTTTTTTATCTTCATAACAATCACCTTTTTCTAATAAATCTGTCAACCTAAAATCATTAGATTTTATTATCTCGTACATTAAAACAACCATATTGACTTTTAGTTTAAAATCATTTTTTTCTTTTTCTAAATTGGTTACCACGGAATTTAAATTATTTATGATTTGTAAACAAGCTTTTTTTCTTGGTTGTAAGAATACATCGGTTAAGAACGAAATGAGTGTCAAGGCTATCATTTGAGGATATTTAAATTTTAAAATTTGTTTTATTTTTATTATTTTTTTTGTTAATTTACCAAGTTGAGCTTAAGATCTAAAAAAGAAACATTTTCCAAAAAAAAACATTTTCAATTATTAACAAAAATTTTAAATCAATAAAAAATTTTTAATTCTAATAAAATAATTATTCAAATTCGATTTGTTTTTCTGACCAAAACCTTCAAAATGATTTATAAATATTTTTTTTGATTTATTAGCTTTGAATCGTTTTTTAGTTGTCAAACATTTTATCCTAAAAAATTGTTTATTTTTTTAATTTAATTATATTTTTTATGAAAAATAACTAAAGTTATGAAATAAAAACAGAAAATGACTTATTGCATTACGTGATTATAATCCTATTTATTCGCTATAAAAATATTCAACAAATGAACTATTCTGAGATCTAAGGGTTACGTCATTTGAATTTTCTTACAATTGTTGTTTATCCACCAAGAGGGAGGAATTATTCATAGTGTAATCGAAAAGAATTATATAACATAAACATATGTGGTAAGGTAGATTTAGGTGGTCAATAGAGTGAATTTATGTAAATTTTAGCTTCCAAATATCTTAATATAAAAAAACTAAACTTTAACGTTAGAAAATTCTATAAATTTTATTTTTTATTGAATTTGTATTTTAGATATAATTTTTAGAAGGTATATCTTAGACAACTGAGTAAATTTTTTATCATTAGACAACAAAAAATGATAAAAATGAATTAAATAATCTAAAACTAATAAGTCATAAATATAAAAAAAAATTTTTAAAATTTTATCTATAAATACATCAAAGAAATTATCAAACGATAAAATTTTATGGTATTTCTTTTTATATAAATTTAATAAAAAGCTCTGGGGTATTAAAAAAATACTATAAATTTTCTGAAAATAATACTATATAAAAATACAAACGTTAGTTTTTACATGCTGCAGACTTTTACTAAAAAATTTTGCTTTAAAAAATTAATCTGAAAAATTTTTTAAAATATATTATAGTGCTAAAATAAGTTCTCGGCTTATATACACTATTTTTTACAGACTAATTATTTTATTTTTAAACCTGTCAAGAATTAAAAAATCTTATAGATCGATGCAAAGTTTATGTCAATAAATCAAACCCACACGGATATAATCATTAAAGAATTAGATAAAAAAAAACATAAAAATTTAAAGATATATTTTAAAAATTTTGCTTTCGTAAAGCATTAATGATTTTAATGTTTAGTAAAACATATTCCATCATTGAATAAAAAAAACCTTCTGCCAAATAATAGTATAAATACCCAACGAAACATAAGAATATTGAGTTAAATAAACAATCGTTTAAGACACATTTTGTTAAAAGTATTTATTTAGATTATTAAATTTTTTAAAGTACCAAAGAGATATCACAACGTTTAAAAATACTTATAAAAAACTAGAAACTATGTTTAATAAAATTCTACTCTACATTTTATATCTCTTTGAACTTATAAATCTTTTTTTAAGAAAACATTCTCCTTTTTTTAAATAGTTTTAAATAAAGCTATGAACTTAATCTTATATTCTTGTTAAAAAAGAATTATATTTTATTTTTTTTATTGAACAAACTTAATCTTAAATTACATTTTTAAAAAATATTTTTTATTTATTTTTTTAAAATATTATCAATAATGAATTATTAAAAAAATTATTTATAATCACATTTTAAAACAAATACAAACTAAAATTATTTTTATAAACCAAAAATAAGTATTTTAATGCACCAAACACTTCTAATTTAATATTTAAATTTATGTAAAAAAATAAACTAAAACATTTTATAAATCAAAAACTAATTAAAAATAAATTAATTTTATTTGATAAAATTTGAAATTTCATAAAGCATTTTAGTTTCAAACTAAAATATTAAAAAAAATATCCCCTAACAAAAAAATGGCAGAAATGTTTCTTATTTTAGACAACAAAAATAAAATTTTATTAACACAGAGTGCCAACATAATAGGTCAAGAACAGTCTGACAGACTGACCAAAACAGCTAACAAAGCAATTTCAATGATAGACAATCTTCTAGTCTCAAACGATAAACGGTTCTTTTATGCTTTTTACACCGATGAACAAAATGTTTCTATGTTTGTTACCAGTGATGGGATGAGGATAGTTGTTTTAACTAAAGATAAGGATAGAGATGAAGTGTTTGAGTTTATCTGTGATATCTTTGATTATTACAGAAGTGAATATTTCATGGATTCTGATGATTTTTTTGATAAAGGAGCTTCTGATGACAATGGATCTTACTTTAGTTTGGCTAGATGAATAAAATATTAATAAATCAAAAAATTATAAATTTAAATGTCAAAAAATATAAAATTTGACATGTAATTTTTAAATAAAATTTAAATATTTTATTGTACTTAGAATACAATGATTGATCAAATGTGGTTTTTTTAGATAATTTTTAATCAAACTTATATTTTAAAATAATTTATAAAAATAATTTAAAATATAAATTTAAATAAAAAATAATTTAAAACTTAAATTAAAATATAAATTTGAATAAAAATAAATTTAAATATAAATTTAAATAAAAATTTAAATAAAAATAATTTATAAAAATAAATTAAAATATAAATTTAAATAAAATAATTTAAAAAGTTAAATTAAAATAAAAATTTAAATAAAATAATTTAAAGTAAAATTTAATAGAAATTTTAAATAAAATAATTTAATAAATTTAATAAGTAGATAAAGAATATTTTTATAATTGTAATTTCTATTTTTATCATTTAAAATCAAAAAAAATTTTTGTGATAAACAACACTCTAAAATATTACCCCTTAAAAATGCTAAATACAAAATATTTTATTGGTGTCTTAGTCATTTCTCTGATTCTTTTCTTAATTATTTTGATAATAAAAATAAAAAGAAGATTAAAATTAAGAGAAATTACAAATTTACTTCCATTATGCATAAGTTCATTTGGTCCAGAGTTAAAAGAAAGTTTGGTGCTTAAAAGAAGACAAAAACTAACCAAATTGCTTATAAATTATTTAAACACACCAACACGTAACAACACTTATCAAATATCAAAGTATGTTTATAGAAAAATGTATGATAATTCTTTAACTCTGCCATCTGAGATAACTAGCATTATTATGAAAGGAATTCTGTATGAACAGACTGAAAAAGACTTTTTTAGAAGAGTAGAATTTTCTTTTAATGAATTGGTTTATTTAAGAGACAAAGCACCTTTTCTTTTTTACTATTGCATTCTTAAAAAAGAATTTTTGGTTTATTCAGTTGATTGGTTGATTTTTGACATTTCAAAAGAAACTGAACAAATTCTTAAAAATTTAACAACTTATTCTGAACAATTTATAATGTCAAACAAATCAATAATATTTTTTAGAAGAGCACAGAAATATTCTTTAGACATTTATAATTTATTTAAAAATTCAGATTTAAGAAGTGTAATTTTAAAACAGCCAATAGGATTCTTATTATTTGGAAGTAGAAAAATATTTAATTTAGAAAAATTTCTTTTAAAAAAGGAAAATTTTGATAAAAGTTCTCAATTTTTGAGTTTAGCAGTTATAAAAAATAAATAATTTAATTATTCTTCAAATTGAACATCAAACTGCTGTTTACTTTCTTCTTCCTCAAATGCTTTAAGCAGTTTATGCTCTTTTAGTACTTTAATTTCATCTTGAGTGTATTTTAATTCAATAAAGCCTTGTCTATCATTGTCCTCTTTCTTAACAACATAAACTATGTCATTTATTCCCATCCAAACTTTCTTTTGAAGCTTGCCACGGAGGATACATCTTCTTTCTACTTTGTCTGAGCAGTAGACTAAGAAAGAGCAACCACCAAATTCTTTTATTATTTGACCGTAAAAAGAATTTATCTCGTCTGCGAATTCTATTGAACGTTCTACGGCGGACCTTTTTCCACGTGATTTTTTTTGAGCCATCTGGGGGTGTTTGTCTGGTTAATTAAATTTTTACATTTATTTGGTAAAATTAATTTAAAAAATAAGTTATTTAATTTGTTAATTTTAATATTATTTTTTTAATTTGTTAATTTTTTTATTTAAAAATTTTTTATTTGTTTTTCAATTTAATATTAATTTTTAATTTGTTTATTTATTTTTTATTTAAATATTAATCTAAATTTTATAATTTTTTTAATTCTTTAATTTATCTTTTTAATAAAGTTAAATAATATTTTTTTATTTTTCATTTTTTTATGTAAAACTAATTTTTAAATTTTAATATTTTTTTTTTATTTTTTAATTTGTCATTTAAAATTTTTTTATTCAAATATTATTTCTAAATTCGTTAATTTACTTTTTTAATTTAAGTTTTTTTATTTTTTTTTAAAAATTTCTTTAAAATAAAAATAATTTTAATTTGTTTATAAATTTTTAAAATTCCCATTTAAGTAATTTTTCCTAAAAAAAAATAAAATAACCTTACAGAGAATAGAAATTTTTATTCCTTAAACACATCCTCAACACCCAAACTCTTCTCATGCTCAACAATCTCTTTGAGCGCCTCTTCAAACTCAACAATCTCTTCCTCCAACTTTTTTTTGATCTCAAGGTTCGTTTCCTTATCAGCTTTTTCTTTCAAGTCCTTCAAGTAATCCTTTCTTAACCCTGAAACTGCTATGTCCCTCGCAATCAACGGGTTTTCATAAATTGCTAACGGGTCAAAGCATAATGGACTCATTCTTGAAAATTCTTCATCTGTTACGCGACGTAATTTTTTGTTTCGTGCCATAAGGGTATTTTTTTAAAATTTGGTTATAAAGTGATTGATTTTCGAAAATTTGTTCTGAGAATTTAATTAATTTTTTCAAATTTTTTCCTTTTTCTGATTTTTGGTGGTATTAATTTTTTTTGATCAAATTTTTTATAAAAAAATAATTTACGTTAATTTATTTTTCTATAAGAAATTTTTTCACTTTTAGTATACCGATTACCTATTTTGTTAGAAAATCATCATTTTCTTAAAATATGATAATTTATCAAAAATGTATAACTATTTAAAAAAAAATTCTGTAGTAAAATATATCATTTAATATTNAATTTAATTAAAAGAATATTAGACTAAATTAGATTTTTTTTACAGTGATGATTAGAATACTATAAACAAAATTAGAATTTTAAAATAGTAATTAAAAAGTAAAAGAAATCATTAATAAGTAATTGATGTATTTAAAATAAAATATTTAATAAGTGTTAAAAAAATTAATCAATATTTTTTACTTTATTTACTTAATTCATTTAAAAACAATATTTTTAGTAAATTAAGAACAAAGCATATTTTAATAATCTAATATTTTTATTAATCTTAATTTTATATTTTTATTATAAAATAAAATTTTATTCAAAAAAATAAAATAAAATTTAATTTAACAAAATTAATCAATTTATATAGAAATTTAATATAATTTTCCAATTTTTATTAAATAAATCAAAATCTTTACAAAATTACTCTTTTTAATCAATTAAGTTTAAAAAAATCTGTTAAAAAATTAAAAGTATAAATAGTAAAAAAAAAATAAAAAAATATGTTTATTTTTTCATTAATTTTGGTAAAAGCAGCAACAAGTAATGAAGCTAGAAAAGAATTTCTTAGAAATCTTGTGGATGTTAATGAAGATAACAACGAAAGTGTTGTTAAGTTATCTGGTTTTACAGTGACTGAACAGGAAGAAACATGCCCACATTGCCCAAAATGTAATCCAAGTAAAGAAGAAAAATCTGTTGGAGATGAAGAAGTGGCTACTAAGATTGATTCTTTGAAGGTGTCTGAGAAAGCTGACGAAGTTAAAGTAGTTAAATTTGAGGTCGGAGAAGATAGTAGTGAAGAAGAAGTAGAAAAAGATTCTCAAAAGACAGATCTTGAAGAAAAAAAGTGTGATGAAAAAGGTAAAGACAATTCAAATGAGAAGAGTGTTTTACCTGAAGAAAAATCTGATTCTAAAGAAGAGCCAAGTAAAACTAATAAGCCTTTAAAAGAGAAGAATTCTTCTGCTTTGAATTATTTTTTTTAATTAAAAGAAATTAAGTGATTTAATATTATTTTTATAAAAAAAGAAAATTTTTATTTTTAAATTTAAAAAAGAAAAATTTAAAGAATTAATTTACAAATTTAAAAAGTTTACTTAATAAAATTGTTTTATCAAAGCAGTTCAAAATTTTTATTAAACTTTTTAGAATAGCTTTATTGAGTTTCTTTTTTAGTTATGTTTTCTATGCATATTCTTTTTCTGTAAGACTGATTGGTTAACTTATTATTTTAAAATTTCATTAAAAATATTTTATATTTCTTTTATAGACATAGTAAAACAAGTATACATCTTTTGGGGTGGAAAATAATTAATTTAAAATTAAAATTTATTTTACTGAATTTTTTAGGAAAAGATGGTTCACGTACCTTAAGCCTCGGGTCATAAAAAGACTTTTAAAAATGACATTATGGTACAAAAATAAGTGCCAATACCGAATTTACTATTTTTGGATTCTTTTAATGCTGTTCTACCATAGATTCTGACATTATCAATCTTAACTAAAAATTAAATAACAAATTAATAAAAATATTTTTTAAATTAATTTAATTTTGAATTCAGAAATAAATTTGTTATATATTTTTAAAAAAATAAAATTGATCGACCACCCATGAGCATACAAGGATTGAACAAAAGTATAGGTACAGAAAAAAGACACGATACTGATCTTGTGGAAATTGGAATACTAAGTTTAAATGAATAATGTTACTGTTATAGATTTATAACATAAGGTATATGGGTTCGAATCCCAAAGGCTACCCTTTTTAATCTAATTTAGTATTTAAAGAAAAATTGGATCTTACCCATGTCTTTCCATCCTCAGGATAAAAGCGTAAATAAATATGTTAAAAAATCTTTAAAATCTATTTATTTAAACCACCTACTTACAAGTGCCTATCCTCAAGGATATAACAGTTACTAATGGAACATATTCCATTTATGAACAAAAAATACCCGTCAGATAAAAGTATAAATACTTAGCGGAACTTGAGAGGATGAAGTCAAATAAACAATCATTAAAGAAACCATCTGTAAAAAGTATTTATTTAAATTATAAAATATTTAAAGAGGTACCGAAGAGATACCACACTTTTATTAAACCGTAAAAACTATTAAATAATGAGCATTTTACAGTTAATGATAATAAAAAACTTTGTTGATTCTATAATTGCTTAAATTAGCACCGTTATAGGATTAAATGATGGATTTAAACTTTATAAAATCACTAAACAAAACAGAAAAATATTTTTAGTTGGCTTATTTATTCATTTTCCGTAATTAAAACAATGATGATATATGGTTGAGATTTATTAATGCTTTGTAAAGTGTTTAATTATTGAAAAAATGATGTATTTGTTTTTATATTTTATAAATTTTTTTAGTTTGATAACTTTTTATTATCACAAATCCTAGGAAACCAACCTTAAAAGAAACCCTAAACCCTTATAAATTTCTTAAATGTTTTGTTTTTTCCGTATTAATATTAATATATTAGTTTGAGCATAAAATTAATATTTATATCTTAATTTTAAATTAACAAAAGTATTTAATGAAATCAATAGGTAAATTGTTAATGATAACCATCTTCTGAACAATAATATCCACATTTCAAAAAATATTTATAATTTCAACCCTTGGTAATTGTGTCAGGGTGACATGAATTCATATATGATGACAATTTAATGTGATAATATTTGATGACATTTATTTTATTATTGGCTCTAGACCAAAAGGCTCTTAAAAATATAGGTAGCTTACAGATACCTAAAAGAATGTTTGTAGATAAAATTGTTTATTTTTATAATATACATTAACAGGACACAGATGCCTGTAACAGTAATTCTAAAGAACTTTCATTTTATTAAATAAAATTAGTGCCGAGTTTAAAAGGTTTAATACACTTTTTATGAACAATAAATATAAATACCACGCCGTTTTACTGAAGAATATTTAAATAAAATTCAAAACAATCACTCAATGCATAACAATATTAAAATATTTTAATAAATTACAAAATTTAACTAAGAATATAAAAGAATAAGATTAAAAATCCTTTTAATTTAAACAAAAGATCAAATATTATTTTATTTAAACAATTAAATGATATATAAAATTATGGTTCAGTAGAAATTTAAGAAGCGACAAAAAAGTTGTACTTCAAAAATGTTATATCTAATAATCTATTTAAGGTTTTTAAGTTCTCATTTTCATAATAATTATAAATTCATTACCCAGTTTATAAAATAATCCTTAACAACTTTACATATAAATTAACCAAGTTTAATTCAAATCGATGATTTTTATGTATAAATTAATTTATTAAGTGTATTGTGTACAATTTTATTAACAGATAAAAGTTTATAAATCAAAATACTGTTATTGTTGTTTTCGAAAACTTTATGAGAATTAATTTAAGAAAGATTACAAACGATAAGAAAATTTTCAGATTACTTTTAGTCATATTACTCATATTTTCAAAAAAATAATATAAGGTAATTTTTTTGTTTTAACAAATTTTTATATCGTTTTTAATACAAATCTTAAAAATTTGAGTCATTATAAGCCGTTCTCGAAGGGTTAAAGAATATCTAAAACATTTCAATATTAAAAATTTATGATTTTATTCTTTGTTANATTTTTATAAAATAATTAATTTTAATATTAAATTACAAATTGATATTTGATTTTATGTCATTAAATATTTAGATTGTTTTATTATTTAAATTAATATAATATTATTTTTTATTCTTCACAAATCATTTTTTTAATAATTTATTATTCAATTTATAAAATATGTGTTTTGAGAAAATATGTGAAAGAAAATTTCATGTTTTTTTTTCAAAAAAATAGAAATTTAATAAACAAGGCAAAATTTATAAATTTAAAACTTTAACTAAATAATTAAGTAAAAATTTTTATAAGTTAAGAATAAAGGTAAATATTTTAAAAAAACTTTATTTTTTCATTACAAAATTTGGATCATGTAATTTAGTTCACCCCTAAAAAATATAAATTAAATTAATAATCAAAGTTATTTATATTTTAATAAAAAAATAATAAATTTTAAAAAACATTTAAATATAAAATAAATGATAAATCAACTCATAATTTAATATTGAATATTTGAATTAAGTTATATTTTCTACTTTAGAGAGAGTCTGTATTAATTATACAAATGAAGATTTTATTAAGTTTTTATAAAGAAATTCTTATTTGAAATCAGAAATGAGGGCTGATAGATGTGGTTCACCCATGTCTTTTTGTGTCTATAAACATAA
>RCSS01000086.1:0-23753 GCA_004000155.1 Tubulinosema ratisbonensis | reverse complement strand
GATTTGGCTAGGATTTAGTCAGTTTCAAATTAGCCTATAACAGAAAAACGAACGAATAAATAAATTTTATTGTAAACATTTAAAGGTTCTTTTTTTAGATTTTGAGTAACAATTTGTTAATTTATAAATTTAACATATTTGATTAGATTTTAAATCCTTTTCTAACAAAATCGCTGTAGAATAGCCAAAGATACAAAAAAGCTGATAAACCCAATTTTAATAAAAATAAAATTAAAATCTTAAAATGGCCATCATAAATTTTAGATTCAAAAGAGATCCCCTTAGATTATTTAAATGTATTACCTATTGTTCAAACGTTAAAAATTGCATTTTCTCTAATTTATTTAGTAAAACGAGAATTTGGTGCAGTAACAAATTATATACAAAAAAAGAAGTAAATTGTTAATGGTCAATCACGGAGTCTAAGATTAATTTTGCAAAAGTAGAGTTAAGAGTTTTTAGAATTTTAAAAAGCTCTAAATCCCTCCTTGTTATTAAGATTTACGAGCTTCTAGTTTTATTCTATATTTTGAATTATTATATTTTTCAATTTTTAAAGTTCGGCGTTTTAATTTAAAATTTTATATAACATTTAATAAAAAAGATAGAGTCATATATTTACGTGTATTCATATCAGCTTAATATAAAATACATTTAATATTTGTTCAAAAGGAGCTAGGCTATTTTTTTTAATATGTAAGCGCTAGACAAAATAAGTTTACGGTCTACTTTAACAAAGTTATGAAAGAAGTTTTTTGACAGTATCCCTGTTTTTGTATCCTATATTTTTTTGAAAATGGTAAACTTTTTTCAAACTAACTTCTATATTATAAGTATGTATCTTTACAAGTTTATAATATTTACGTTATTTAACTTTAGATTTTTTTTCTATCAATTCTTTATTTCATATGCATTAAAATTTCTATCATTATTTTTCTACCCAATCTCAGTTTGCGTTAAATAATATCATACCACTTAAATGAATCGATTGTATTTTCAACATAGAATAAGATAAACTTAACATATATTACATTATTCAATATAAGAAACATTGGTTTTTATTTCTAACTAGTAGCTACTCAGTTTGATTAAAATTTTGTTTTCTTCATAAATCTATATATTTCTAATTAAATATTTTTGATGAGAAAAAAACAAATTTTTGTATAAAGACTATATATTATAAGATTAAAAATTTTATTCTAAAAAGGCTTTTTTAGTATAACTTAAAAAGTACATTTTTATATTTTATATCTAGATACTTTCCATTGAAATAAAAAGTTTTTACACTTAAAAAATAAAATATTTTAAATAAAAAAATTTTTTTGACCTGTGTGTTATTCTACATTTATGTAAAAAAATCGTTCTACTGAGATCAGAGATTATCAAAGCATTTTTTCAAATTTATTACTTTTAATTAAAATTTCTTCTTATTTTTTTAATTTTTTTAAATTTTACAATTTTTATTAAAAAATATTCATTTTTAAAAAATTAAAAAAAAATTCCTTAGGTGCTTAAAAAATACAAGAAAATAAATTAACGCAGTTTGCTCGAAATTATACTAAATGATATTCTTATATAAGCGAGCGGTTTTTATTTTACAAAAAATATTAAAATTATTTTTTATCATTTTAAAAGAGGTCTAAAGAATTTTGATTGAAGAAATATGAGTAATATTAATGAAAAAATATTTAGTATAAATAATAATACATATATAAGACTTATTCGACTGATTTAAGGTGTGCGTTTTTTAATTTTCTTAACTATATTTAGTGAAATTTTGTAATTAAAACCGGCAAGGTAGGTTAAACTAAGCTAGTCACTAGAGTGCACGGGTAGATACCAGCTAGTAAAAATTTTGTAATATCTTGTGCTATATCCAATTAATAAAACCCTTTTTACAGTATATTTCTTATGACTTGGTATTTATATTTTTTATAGATGGGCTAGCAAAAGATCTTCGTATAGATTTATCATCCATAAGCAACAAAAAAAATTAGGAAAAAAACAAAATTTAAAAATATTTTCCATATGACAAGATTTTTTAGTTTAAATGAACCTAGAAGTGACAGGTCTTATATTTTTTCGATAATAAACAAAGTAAAGTTCATTAATTAAAAAGAAATTTTTATCCAGGAATATAATTTGCTATAAATGTGACCCAATTATAGAAACTGAAAAGTATTTTAGAAATTATGTTAAATTTGCATAAATAAGTTTTAATTGAGATTGAAAAGAATAGCTCGTTCGTTTAGAAAACATAAATGATAACATCAAAAACACCTAAAGATTGCCTATACCGTTTGTTCAAATAGGTTGAGAATATACTAATAAAAGATATTTGTAGGGATAAAAATATAATAAAAAAAGCTTTTTAAAAAATAGAAATACACACTAAAAATTCTTAGAAATAAACTTTGGAGTGCTTATGTATTTATTGAAATAAAAAAATATAAAAAATAATTTAAGATAAAATAGAAAAATGTGAATTAATATAATGATGTTGTGGTGGTTCTCATCTACCGCGTGTCTCTTATTGTAGTAAAAAGACTTTGCCCTACGGGAGGTTTTTTATTTATATAGTTATTAAATGATTTATAATTCATTATTTATTAGATAATTTTTTCTTTATTTAAAGCATTTTAACATTTATTTCTTCAATTTCAAAATTAATTCCTCCATTATCAAAATTAATTTCTCTTTTTTTAAAAATAACTTCTCTCTTTCCTGAATTTATTTTTCTTTTTATAAAATTTTTATCTTATAATGAATTACTTTTGTACAATTATGCTCTTAAGATGCTTTGTTTTGATTAAAATAGAATTTATATAATATACGTAGAGTTTCAAAAAACACATTAGATTATTTTTAAATAAAATTTAACTTTACTATTTTCAAAAACAAGCATATGTACAGCAACAACAACGACAAAACGAAAACAAACTTGAACAGAGTTTAAGTTGATATTAATCTGAACAACGACTGATTTCGCTAGTTATAAAGGATGGACAACTAAAAAAGGCTGCTGATAATCTTAGCATCAAATATTCTAACTCTAAAAAAATTGTCAAAAACAATATGGAAAGTTTGTAAAATAACACAATACGACAAAATATTACAAGAAGAGGACCCAAAAAATTAAAGATTATATTCTGCAACAAGTTGATGTTATCAGCGGTGAAAACTCTGCATACACTATTAAGAATATAAGAGAGATGTTGAAAGAAAGAATTGGGGTCAGATTATTTGTGGATCTGTTGCTTCGTGTTTAGCAAATTTTAATTTACCCTAAAAAGGCTATTATGTTCGCAGCAGAGCAAATTAAGAAAAAAACTAAGGTTAAGATCGAATGTAATAAAATTTTGTAAATAATAACCAATAAATTGTTAGAAAATGCATTTTTATTGATTAAAGTGAGTTTAATTACCACTTTGGAAAAACATATGAAAGATCAAGAATAGGCACCAGGGGAATCATACAAACACTTGCTGTGCAAGGAAGAATTGAATCTCTTATTATTACTGCATCTGGAGAGAGAAAAATATTCTAAACTTTTTCAAACGGCACTTCTAATAAAGAAAATTTTCCTCGATTTATAAAAGAATTAATCATTATTTTGAATTATGATCTTGGCTATTGTAGAGCTTTGATTTTAAAGACAATGTTAGGATGCACCATATTCATGAAGTCTGTGGAATGATATGCAATTCACTCTACAATTTAGCGTTCTTGTCTCATTACTCTTATATGTGTAACCCTGTAAAACTCATATTGTACGAAATCAGATAGTTATTTTACACGTTTTAAATAGCGAAATTATGATTAGTTAATTTATAAACAATGCCTTTACAAATATTACTGCTCAGGATTGTATAAGATATTATAATTGGATGTGTAGAAATGTTTCATTGGCTATTCAAGAAAATATATTTAAATAAATAAGTTAAAAAATATTATTGATTTAATGTATATATCCTAATTAAAATATACTTATTAACTTTCAATTTAAAAATTATTATTGAGAAAAGAGAATTAAATTGAAAATGCTATACATTATTTTTTTGAAATTATTATTTTTATTTATTTTAAACTATATTTATTGTACACCGATCATAAAACTATCTATGTTTAGTCTAAGCAACATTGTTTTGCAGATTTGACAAAAAAGGGGGGTTTAATCATGGGGTGTTGAATAATTAATATCCAACATGTGTTAATTTTTTATAAGTATGAATCCAAAAGTATAATTAAAGAACTATCTTACCAAATGCTACTTTTTATCTCAAAAAAATGTTAGTTTTAAGTTTAAACTTACTGTTTTTGATTTTGCGCTTAATCATATATATGTCTATTAACTCACTTTGCGAAACCAAGTTCATCTTATATAAGCAGCTACATAAAAAAGTATTTTAAATTATCCCTTTCTCTTGAAGTTATCTTTGGTTATTAAACAAACTGTGAGCAATTTTNTAAATTTCAAAAAACAGGTTTTCATCATGCTTGAATTTTTTCTTTTTAAGGATATTTTGCCCTTTTAAATAAATAATTAGATTAAAAGATAATAAGTATTTATTAATTACCAATAAACATAATAAATATAAAATATAAGCTCTAAAAAGTAGATATTTGATAATGAATATAAATAAACTATTTGAATAAATATTAAAAATGACAAATTGTACTTGAATTTAAAAATTTTTTATTTAATAATGATGTCATATAAACTAGAATGTAAATCATTGCTCTGAATAATAGAGAAAAATATCTTTTTTAATGAAAAATAACTATATACAAAAAGAAGTGGATGTATTTCTTGCGCAATGTATTTTAAACTAGCAAGATACAAAAAATCGATAAGTTTTTATAACGATGTAAAAATAAACAATTAAAATGCTTAAAAAATACTTTACTTAAAGAAAATCAATCTTTAACAATCTTGTTCTTAAATTAAATTTTTTTAATATGAATGTAAATAACAAAGATTTAGATCAATTATAAGCGAATATTTTGACAAAGCAATCTAAAACGATAGGTAAACTAGTTTATATAGTTCTAAATCCTGTTTTTTTAATATTATATTTAATAAACCAGATTCTATGATACAAGTAGATAGAATTGTGTTAAATTATCTTTATAAATCACAAATAAAGGCAAATCACGCAATGTAACCAATTCTCTTATATTCTTTAGTAAAGAAACAAAATGACAGAAACCCATGTTAAAATAATTTTAAACAAATAGAAGATACAATCATTTTTATAATTTTCAGTAAAGTAGCAAAAGTTTCAATTATTTAAATTGACTAACATAATTATTTTATAAAATTTAGACAACCACAGCTATTATTATTTCACTCTTTATCATAAATATAAAATTATGAATAGTTTAGTGGCTTCAAACACAAGCCGCTTAATCATTTCACAGATTTTAAATAAGAATTGAAAAGAATAAAAATAAAAACCAAGATAGAGAATAGGTTAGATGTCTTATAGGGCCTTTCTCGCTTGTTTTAATTATAAATAGAATTTTTACCAGAATCCATAGTTTATTTTAAGCTTAAATATTTATACTTTTGAGGAAAAACAAATGATTAGCGACTATTTTTTCTCAATTTATCATTATTTATCTTTAATTGTCTTCTTTAATGCGTACAATCCTTTTAGGACACACAACATCACCCTCTTCAAAGGCTCTTAGTTGCCTTGTGTGACTTCTTAAAATCTTTTTTTTATCAATTTTGACTTCATATCTGTTGTCACTAATTTTTTTTCTTTATCACGCCTAATTCTTTGAAGTTGTTCTCCGTCCTGTTGTCTTTATTCTTGTTTTTTAATAGAACCTTTTGTCCTATCGTAAAAAATTCCTCTTTTCTTCTTTTTATTTTAAATTCTATTGCTATATCTTTTACTTTTGTTTGGCTCATTTTGCTGATTTACTCCTAACAACACTTCTACCAGCGTTATTCCTATGCTTCTATTCACTAAGTTATTGTAGTTGTAAATTATTTTAGAAATATTTTTCTATATAGATCTTTTTGTTTTTTTAATTGATTCTCTTATAGTTCTATTTAATCATTCTATCCTTCCTTTGAGTTTGTTGTAGTTAAGAATAGTAAATCTATGTGTAATAGCCTTTTTGTTTGTAAAATTTTAAATATTATTTTACAAGTACCTTTCGGTCTCTGTTTAAAGGATTTAAAAGAAAATTTTCATATGGTTTTTCAATAAATTCTTATATTTGAGTAGCTTCTTTACTTTTAAAAATTATCTCAAATATTTTTTGACTATATTAGTCTATAGCTAAAATAATCAACTTGTCTTTTTTAAGTTCTAAAATGTCTATACCATAACCTCCCTATGCTTCAATACATTTACGAAGCTTCCAATCTTATTCATATTCTAGTCTTTCTTTTGACAAATTTTACAAAGTTTTGAAAATTTTCTCAATTTTTCAATATCTCTAATCTCTTCCTTTTTTAGTTGGTTGAAGATATTTTTTATAATTAAAATTTTTATAAATTTCAATGATTTTACATTTTTTTCTTTGATTTTGACCAATTTTTTGTCGTCCTACTTTAAATGTCGGCTTTGATGAGTTTATCATCTTCAATAAACTAAACTTCAAAACTAAATCTATTAATCCTCAAATCCATCTCTTATTTTTCGCAGATTTGAATTCTAATTTTATGTTGATATATTCTATTGCTTTGTGATCAGTTCTTAAAACAAACCTTTTGCCTATTAAATAGTAACCTTCTTTTTCCTTCGCCATAAAGCAGCTAAACCTTTCGTTAGAATATACCATAATTTTGCTCTGCTTTATTTTGAGTTGTAGAAAAATATCCAACAGGTTAATTATTCTGTAACAAGCACACTTCAATCCATGTATTAGAAGTATCAGTTTAGAATACAAGGTTTCCATTTAATTCTAAAGTTACTAACTCTAATTTTGCTTTCAGATGTCTTTAAGCTTGTGAAATTCTAAACTATGAATATTGCCCTATATTCATTTACTTTATTTTTCAAGTAATTTATACAACATTATAAAACGATCAGTAATATTTCTAACAAAATTAATATCATAATTTTTCATGCCAATAAATTTTTGTAAATCTTTCTTTGATTTTGGTTCTTTATATTTTAAAATACCTTGGCTTCTTGCTATAGTTGGGAAATTTTTAAAAGCTCTAGTTAAAATTCTAAAGTTCGTATATTATTGTTATATCCTACGGGATATAACCCAAACACCCAATGATTTAAATAAATAGATACAAATGTTTTCTTATTTGCTTTATTTAAATTGTTTCTTAAATGATAATGTTTAATAAGCTCCCTTCTTTTTATATTTATATTCCTTTAAAAATAAATAAAAAACACTTACAGTAGGAGTTAAATCAGGCAGTGTTTGCTAGACTATAGAAATTTTTACACGTTTTTTCTTTTTTCGCGGGGTTTCTTTAGACTGTTCAATCGATATAACACATGTTTTAGATTTGTTTCATGTTTAGACTTAGTTCTACCAATTACTAAAATATCACCGATAAACTGTTGTATAACCAACATAATAATTTATTTAAAAAAAATTATTAAAAAATTTAAAAATAAAAAAAATAATAGCCCTTTAGAGATGAAAACTACACAGAAGTAAATAAAAAAAATAACAAAAAATCTTTTAATAAAAATTATGGCGCTATTTAATTAGAATTACCGTTACATAGTAAATTAGGGATAAATTATCCTTAATTTACTATGTAACGGTAATTCTAATTAAGTAATCTTTTTTTTAACTTTAATTTTATAGAAAAGGAATGTAATGAAACAAATCACGTTAATGATTTAAATCTTTATCGTAAATTATTCACCGATGACGCTGCAGTTTTTGAATTTCTGATGAACCACCAGCTTTAAAAATGAAAATACCTGCCCATCATGTAAAACAGACATGTGTCTTGAAAATGATATTTTTTCAATTGATAAGTTAGTTTTTAAGTGTAAAAATTATAAATCCAAAACATGCAGTCTTTGAAATACAATTTTAAATTTTAAAATATAAGAATCTCTTGTCATAAAATTTTAAGATCCATATACGCTTTTGTTCCAGATTTTACAAATCCCGGGCAATAAATTTGACTGAAATTACAGAGCTAATCTACATTAAATTAAAAGATATATTAATTAACAACATACAATCAGAACAAAAAAAAATTGGTCTCGAAGATGTTGAAATTCAGATTGAAGAAACAGCCATATGTAATGGCTTAATTATAACCTATTCATCAAATACTTTAGACAATAAAAAAAATGTTCAGTGGATTATTGGTGGCGTTGAAAGTGATAATCCACAAAATTTTTTTGTGAAGCTAATACCAAACAGAGAAATTGAAACAATGGTCGTTGTATTTTCTAAAAAAAATAACAAAAATAGTATCTAAATAAGTGACGGTTATCCGTCCTATCTATAAGCGATAAAAAAATTCGGATCCAAACATATTGTTGTAAATTACTCAGAATGATTTGTTAATGACGATGGTTACCATACAAACTAGATTGAAGATGTATAGTCACACCTTAAAAAGTATTATCGCGAAAGAGCTGAAGTCAACAAAAAAAGAATACTGTTATTTTTAAAATAATTTCCCAGAAAAATGTTATTAGAATTAAAAAGTAATGAAAATTTAGAAATGTTTTTTTTCATATGATTATATAGCTTAAATTTAGTGAATATAAACCCATTTAAATAAAATCTTTAATTAATTACAAAATTAGTGTTATGTTAATATATGTTTCGACTATTTACAGAAAATGAATTATAAAAAACTGAAATTATAATTTTCCTTTTCCAACCTTTTTGGGAAGTCCAAAATCATACTTTTCTAAAAAATAAATGCTTTTATCTGGATAAGGGTTTTACTAGAACGATATTTATAACTTTTTTAAAATTTTATCAAAACATTTACAAATATGTTACTATATTTTAGTTATGTTTATTTTTATTATTTAATTTCGGGTTATATTTAGCTATTATTTTATTTTTAAAATTAATTATTTTATAAAAAAGCATTAAATTTTAAAATGACAAATATTTGCTTTTCTTGTGATTTACAAAAATAAAAGATTATAAATTTATTATTTATATTGAAATTATACCTATTCAAAAATTTATTATTGATTATAATTTATGTCCCACACAAACATTAATTAATAAACGATCGCAGTAGTTGTTTGGAAGTCTCAGCAATCTCACAGAAATATTGTAATTTCAAGATTTAAATCAAAAAGTAAGATTCATCCACTTTTAAAGAAAAAAATTAAAACAAATTTTTGAAATTAAAAGTCTTTATTTTAAAGATTTTGTAAAATTGAAATATATTTATAACAGCATTAGAAATTATTTTAATCTTAAAACGTAATTTATCTTAAATTAAAATACAGTCGTCATGCTTTTTATATAGGTAATATAAGATCATCTTATCCTCGGTATTTATATTACTGACTTGTTTGCAAAATAATTTATACACATCTTCGTTTTATATATTTTTTTAATTCTTTAATTTTTCCTCTCAAATCAGTGAATTTGAAAATAAAAGTTTATGCGACACATAGTTTTTTAATATATAGTTTTTTTGCCTAAGGAAAACACATCTATACGAAGATCTTTTCGTTATATCTTCTATAAAAGTATACTTCCAAATTAAAAGAAATTTACGGTAAAATATGTTTCTGCATAATTAGATATAGCTCAAGATAATGCGAGTTAAATATACAGCTATCTAATAAATTGCATTGCTCTTATATTATCTTTTAATTAAAAATTTTACAAAAAACGATTATTTTCGAATATTTTATTTTATTTTACACTATGAAAAGTAGATGATTTGTATTTGGATTAGGATTTAAATGTGGTTTTATTTCTAAAACATTTTGTTGTTTTAAGAATAATAAAACCTTTTTGAAAAAAGACCTTTGTAAAATAAGAATTAATCCTAATAATTTAGTAGGGTGAAAAATTCTAAAATGAATAAATAGATATATCAATTTATTAATTTAAATGCAAGAAAAATTATTTAGTAAAAATAAAAGAAGAAAAAGTAAAGTAAAGTTTTAATTTTTATATGATATATTAAACAAATTTTATTAAAAAAATGACCCATCTAAGATTCTCGTCAAATAAAAGTAAGAATACCAGCAAAATTTAAAAAAATGAAATTAAATAAATAATAATTTGAGAAACAAATTCTAAATGTGTTTATTTATATCACAAGATATTAAAAGACATATCCCCAAAAAAATAATGTTTTATTTTCATTTGATTCTAAAAATCAAAAGTTTTTTTGTGTTTGATATTTTTAATTATTAAAATCTGCTTCCCCTTGGATATTTTCCTGCACTCGTTTTGCCTTTCTTTATTTTCTCATTTAATAGAACTTTTAATTATGTATATTTAAATATTTAAACAACTAGCTACTTTTAAATATATAATTATAACCAATTTTATTAACATTTTACAGACATAATCTTAATAAAAGTTTTAAAGTAATACTTTTAAGTTTTACAATGTTAATGAAGTCTGTTGAATAAATAAAAATCTGTCCTTGGTGCTCTTTTGTGAATAGTTACTCATCGCATTATTTATTTGTTCCATGAAATAAACCCTTTAAAATTTATGATGGGAAATTATGTTTTGGATAGTATTGAGAAACCTCTTTTTATTATTTTGAGACAATAGAGCTGAAATATTCAAAAGGATTTTTAGTGTACATTAAGAGTCTCTATACATATTTTAAGAGATTTTCAACATGGACCAGGTTCATATTTGTCATGTTTGGATTCTTTTGATTTAGCAATTTTTTACAATTACTTTCTCGTATCACTCTCATATCCGAAAAACTATTAAATATCTTGCAAAACTCTAACATTTATGGCCGAGTGTAGTTTAGTATAAATAGTAATATTTTATTACTTTTATGTCTATAAGGAAATAAAAATGGGTTTATATGTAACTTAGTGGTATTTATATTATTATCAGGTGTCAAGTTTATTTCGCGGCAAATTTAATATCAATAAAGTATATAATATAATTCAATTATATTTAAACATAAAACCCTTACTGCTTAATTATCATTTATTTGTATTGAAAAATTACCTATAGAACAACTTAGCTAAATTGTTTTGTATTGATTGAAAATCTTATAAGTTGATCTAAAAAAATATAATTCGAGGAGAAATTTTACATTTAAATTCTACAAAGTTTGTAGTTTTAATTGTATTGAGTAAATTAGAATTTATTTACTAAAAAAATTTTTAAATAAAAACTTTGAGTCACATTTTACAAAAATTAAGTAATTTTAGATTTATAAAATTATATCCTTCTAATTTTAAGTAAACTGCTTGGTATCATAAAATAATAATAAATTGCAAATCTTAATTTTTGAAACAAAATCGTTTTATAAACCAAAGCATATTTCAAATCTACAAAACAATATTGTGAATATAATTAGTAAAAATAAAAAGAACGCAAAAATATAAAATTAAATTCATTATGATAAAATAAAAACCAAGCAGTTACAGTGTAAAAACCAAATATTAAAAATTAATTATTTAAAAATTTTTTTATCTTTTTATAATTTTTATCTAGATACAAATATGCGATAAGAAAAAAAACAGATATTATTTATCTAAAATTTAGTCGTAAAATTACTAGTTATAGTTCTCTATTTTTAGTTAAACTAGTTTGATTTAACAACTATGATGGTTTAGATTCAAACAAAAACTTTGATTTCATCTATAACGTAATGAAAAAGTTTATCACAAAAATTTATAATATTAAAAAGCTTTCTTATCATAAATAAAAAACAAATTTAACCCTATAATGAAATTATACAACATCACTATACTTTTAATTATATTATTATGTGCGAGAAAAAGAAATTGCTGTGATGAGCCATGTGGTGACATCTTAGTTAAAAGACCAAAGAACGATTTTGAAGATGTTTTGAATAAAAATACAAGTTCAAAAGTAAAAACTGGTGAAAACAATACCAACAATAATTCAAATACATGGTTAACCAGGATGTTAAATGCCTTTTCAAATATATCTTTTTTGTTCAACATAAAAAAAAATTCAAAGAACGAAGAAAAGAACGAAAATAATATCCCACAAACAAATAATTTAGGCGAAAAAAAGCAAACAAGTATAGTTGAAAAAAATGAACAAAAATCACCCGACACTATTGATGAAAATTCAAGTGATTCTGAAAAGCGATCAAACAAAACAAAAGTGATATCAATGAATTCTTCTGATAAACAGAGCCAAGATATAGGATCACATGATGAACAAACTGAAGATTCAAGTGGAAGAAAAGTACAATCTTGTTCATCAAAATATTTCTTAAAATCTATCGTAATAGATTCAAAATCACTGTCTATTGTAATACCATCTCCACGATTTATTTCAAGATACCTTTCCAAATAAAATGTTTCGTTGTGTTTAATTGGTATACAAAATCTTTTTGCAAAACTGCTAATTTTTCTATTTGTATCTGAACCATGTTCTTTGATACCATTTAATGCCAAAGAATCTTTATTTACGAGATAGTTTATTATAAATTGTGCAAAACACGCCACTTTGTTTCTTTTATCGTGTTTTCGATATATTTCATCAAAGATTTCAACAAGTGTCACAAATTCTTGATATGTTTTTTTGATATTTTTCCTATTACCTTTTAAAAAGCTTAAAATATTTAAAATATTTTCATCTTTTTTCATTAAAGATGAATTTAATTCTTTTTCGTATTCTTTGAATAAATAAAATACCGAAAAAAGCATTGCTTCATTTTCTGATAAGTATAATTCGTCTTCATGATCGCTTTCTTCCTTTAAAGACTTAGTTTCTTCTTTAATTGATTTTTTTATTTGTGATTCTTTAATTAAAATCTTTTCATGCTCATTTAATTTTTTAAAATCTGCAGCACCTTCAAATGTCGGTGTGTTTAAGCTATTATTTTTAAAATTCATCAAATATTCAATACAGGAACTTTTTTCTTTAAAAAAATCATCCGTTTTAGTCAAAGTTTCTTCCGTTTCAACACTATCAATAACTTGATTCTGTAATTCATTTGTTTTTAATTCATTTTTACAATCTTTTCCATTTCTTTTAAACATGTCAGTAATATCTAGTCTCTCCGTTACTTCTGCGATTTCCTCTTCTTCAATCAAAGGCTTGTTTTTATTTAGTAATTTGTCTAATTCTTCTTCTTTTTTTGAGTCTTCGTAGTCAGTTTTCTTTTCTGGTTCCTTTGGTTCTTTTCCTTCAGAGGTTATCATATTTTTTCCAAAGTAAACTAGAAATCCTACAAAAATGAATGAAAATACTAAAATCCATTTCTTTTTTATGTACATGGGCAATTTTTTATTTCTAAATCTAAATATACGTATAAGTTGTAAATTGAGTAAATTTACTAAATTAGAATTATTGAATATTTCAAATTTTTAATCGCTTTCAAGCAAAAATTTACTTTAATATATTTTTGATGAATACGACTCTATTTAGAAAAAACACAAAAAACTGCATATATTTAATAAGCTAAAAAGCTTTTTTTCAAATAAAGCGTACAACAAAATAAAAGATAAATATGATTAGCTGATACAATAGGTACTCGTACATATAAGTAACTTTTTTTTTCACTTTTTGACATAAAAAGAAATTTAAAATAATATAAATCAATTTAGCAAAATTAATTTTATATTAATTTACATCATCCTGAAAACTCTGATTTTTTTATTTTTATCTTTTATTGGGTGTATTTTAAAATTTTATGATTTTTTGTTCTATTTTTTTTAGTTTTCATATTTATTTTAAAGAAGAATTTTCTAGAAATAGCAAAAAAGAAAATAAAAAAGGGGTTTGGAGTAAAAATTTAAATTTTTGATAAGTTATTCAAATAAACAAGACATTTTTTATCAATTCTTTTACAAAATCAAAAATTTTTTTTTGTATAAAGCTAGCACTAAATGATTTATTTGTTAATAGATATAAAAGAGAAAAGAAAACAAAGTTTAAATTGGTAACAATTTCCCTTTTAACTGCCTAAAGAATGTTTTTATAATTTTTGAAATTTAATAAAAATTGTCAAAATATCAGCTATAATATGTTAAAAAATTGAAAAAAAGTATCCAATAGCTGGACAGACAAACTATAATTACATAAAAAATTATTATTTAAAACCATTAAAGTGATCGTCTAGCATTGATCATAATGCAGCTAAGATTTTAAAAAATACTTTTGACTTATCAAATAAATAAATTATCATATAACATCTTTGATGTCTCNTTAAATAAAATTAAATAATAAACAAAAGAATTAAAAATAAAATAAATTTAATGATAAATAAAATAAATAAAATAATAAGATAATAATAAATAAAATAACAATTATAATATTAAACAAAATTATTAAAAATAATTTTTAATTAATGTTAAAAATATTAAATATTTTATTGTTTAAAATTGACTTATGACACACAAACAAATAATACACAAATTAAAAATACTGTCATAAACACAGTAAATACCACCCTTATGGATAGATTTATATTAGACACAGAAGTAAAACATTCTTACCTAAACAATAAAAAAGAATACTTATGCACTGAGCCATTCCGTACTCATAAAATACATAACTTAGCTGATGATTTTTATACAAACCTAATTAGTTGGTCTAAAGAGAACATAGCTTATGGTATTTGTAACAAAGTGTATGTCTTTAATTTTCATACCAGTAAACATGAATTAATTTATGAATACTCTAACAAATCAATCACATCAGTTTATTACAACAATGATGGTACTAAATTAGGAATAGGATGTACTTTAGGAAGGGTAGAAGTATTAGACTTATTAAGTTTAAAAAATAAGACTTATAAGGTACATAGAAGTAGAGTGGGTGTTATTCAATGGGAGAAAGGATGTTTCTATACTGGGAGTAGAGACAAATCAATAAAAATGGTAGATGAACGTATTGGTATCACAAAAATAAACATACAAAATCATTTACAAGAGGTATGTGGTTTAAAATTAAATTGTACAAACACTATGCTTGCCTCAGGTGGCAATGACAACAACGTATTTGTGTATGACAGTCGTATGATCACAGAATCAATTTATAGCATAAAGAATCATAAAGCAGCCATCAAAGCACTTTGTTTCTCCAAAACAGACCCATACTTACTTCTCACTGGTGGTGGCACAGCTGATAAAAGTGTAAAACANTGGTATCTGTTAAACAAACCAAGACTGATAAAATCAATAGACACAAACTCACAGGTATGCAATTTATATTGGACCAATAAAAATAAGATAATCAGCACCCATGGGTATTCACTTAATGATAGCAGAGTGTTAAGCAATAATTTATGTGTTAAGGGAGTGAACCGTGGCCATAAAAATAGAATAATTCATTTTGCTATTAATGAGAATGAAGATTTTTATTTGACAGGGTCAGCTGATAGTGTGGTTAATGTTTGGAAGGTTGATGATGAGGTTGATAGAATTATTTAGGTGTAAATAAAGAGATATTGTGAGATTAAACAATATTTTTTAATTATTTAAAATATTAAAAATATAAAATATAAAATAAATTATTTAATAAATTATTAAAAAAATATAAAATAAATTATTTAAATTATTTAAATTAAAAAAAAATTTCTTATAAAATAAATATTATTTTATATAGAAGATATAGCAAAAGATTTCTTCTATAAACAATAAAAAAATACTTTGATAATTATTTTTAGTTAATTTTTAATAAAATTTATAAAAATTAGAATATAAAAATAATTAAATTAAAGATAATTACTTTTTATTATGTAAAATAAAGGAAGAATATTACACAATTAAAAAAAAAGAGAATAACATTAAAAAAGAATAATAATTTAGCAAAATAAAATAAACTTAAGATAAAAAAAATAAAATAAAATAAATTATTTCTTAACTAAATAGAATAAATTATTTAACAAATAATATTTAAAAATAAAAGATAGAATTAGGTATTTAAAATATTAAAAGAATTTATTAAGATTTTCTGTGCATAAGAAATCAGTTAGAAAGAATTTTAATTCTTTTATGGTTTATTAATGGTGTAAATTATTTAATAATTTTAAATAAACTAATTGTGTAAGATATTACTCTAACAAATATTTTTAAAAATTATGTAGTTAAATTACTAAATTTAAAGAAAATTTTTTAAATTTTATCTCTATATTGTAGAAATTTATGAAATACTTCTTTGAATTGGTGTTTATTAATTTTAAATGTAAAAGATACTGTGTACTTAATAAGATTTTAAAGATATCAAAAAATCATTAATAATAAAAATTTTTTTGAGGAGGAGTATAAATTTGTGTTTTTAAGATAAATTTTTAAAAAACTTTCATTTTACAGATAAAATATTTAAATT
Source organism: Tubulinosema ratisbonensis (assembly GCA_004000155.1). Classification (NCBI taxonomy): domain Eukaryota; kingdom Fungi; phylum Microsporidia; family Tubulinosematidae; genus Tubulinosema; species Tubulinosema ratisbonensis. The sequence continues at coordinate 7,304 of RCSS01000086.1, read as the reverse complement.
TTTTATTTGTTTGTGCTTTAAATAAAAAAACACATTTTTCTTAAATTATAAGAAATAAATGAATAACAAATTTAGTTAAATATTCAAGTAATAAATAAATGTTTTTTAATATCATTGATTATTTTGTTAAGCTTTTTTATGTTTGAATGTATGACCAAAACTTCTAAAGAATATTAATAAAATATCACTTTTTTATTTTGACAAAGAGTAATAAAAATAATTGATTAGAAGTGTTTTTTATTTTCTATAGAAATAAGAAATCCATCCAAAGATCTTTTCGCTATGTCTTCCATATAAGAATATTTATACCCAGTTGAAAGAAACATTAATTAAAATATGTTTCCCATACTTAGGTTAGCTCAAGATACTGTGAGCCTTTCACTTGCTAAAATCCACCCCGTCCATTCTACTAATTGCCTAAGTCTATCTTACCTTGCAAGTTTTGGTTACAGGAACTTACAATTATAATAGAAATATTCTTGTTACCATGATTATCTTTAAAAATATTTGAACTATAAACATTTTTAGGAACCATTTTATTTATTTTCAAGCATTATTTATCCTTTATATGTTCTTCAGGTCGAGAATATTAAATGAAATTAACATCATTGTTGACAGGTAAGTTTACCTTAATTATTATTTACTGACACAATTTTGATCATTAATTTAAGTATTTTTTAATTGTGATGTACTTTAAATAAATTATAACATGTTAAAATAATCGGATGGCTGGAAATTTGGAATACCAATTTGGAATAAATTAATCAAAAAAGCAATTTAAAAAAATTTTGTTCTTTTTAAACTTACAAATGCCACCAAGAGACAAAATAAATGCAATGATTCCGAATTTATCTTTACAGTTTGAAGAGAATGAAGACAATGACGTTGAACAACTTTTAGAAGAGGAAGTTATCGTAGCAGAAAACACTGATTTTTTTATATTTTCTATTATAAGAGATATAAATAATTCTATCAACACAAACAACACCCAACAAGAGATTTTAAGAGACTCTAAATTAATAATAAGATTTTTTCTTACAAGCAATTCAGTTAAATTTACAATATTATTTGTAAAAATAATAAATTTTATGTTCTCAACACTTCTAGCTTTATATACAAAGAATCCCATATTCGAAATAACAATTAGTATTTTTTTATATTCCTTTTTACTCATCTTTGAAATGTATCTACCTAAACAGCGCTATATAATTCAAGTAATAAGCTATTTCATCACATTAACTCATAGTTTTTTAATTTCAAAAAAATTATACATTTATTCATATGTTTCAAATTTACATATAAATCACATTTATTATTTTCTGTTATTAATTCTAAATTTGATCATTTTGTTCAAATTAATACTTTATATTTTATGTACTATAAAAAGAAAAAAGATGTATTTACTTGAAATTCATTTTTTGTTTTTTAGTTTTTTAGCATTGATGATACTTTTCTTTGTGTATTTACAATCATTTCCTTGCAAATCAATGTTGTATCTTTTCAATTGTTATTTAATTTTATTTATCGATTTTTTAAGTTTGGTTTTGATGTTTTATTATGGAACAAACCATATAAGCACCGGTGAGTATTTCTTTTGTGCTATTTTTTTTATATTTTTTTGTGATGATATTGTTTTTAATTTCTTACCCGTTGAGTTTATATGATATTGCAGAAAATATCGAAGTAAAAATTAAATAAATTGATATACGTAATTAAAAAACAAAATTTTCTATTAAAATTTAGATCAACCACGTAAATTTAAATTTTGATTGATCTTTGAAAATTTTAAGTTAATTGTTTAAATTTCTTTCCGGTAAAATGTTCCAAATATTTAATTCTTAATTTAAAAAAATTATTGTAGGAGTTTAGCCCTTTGTTCCAAGCTTTAACAAGAAACGAACTTGCATTTTGAATATCATGATCAAAATTTGTCGGGAAAACTAAGATATGCCTAATAGAAGGGATTATTAAATGTAAATTNAAAAGAGAAAAATCAAAAAAAGCAATGCTGTAAAAAGGTACTCAGTGCTAATGTTTCGACCAACACATCAAAACGTGGTTTTTGTACTGGATNTAAAAACATGGCTTAATCNCTCTTTTTGACATAACCTAAATATTCGAAAACATGGTATTTTTTTATAAGAAACTAGCCCTTTAATTAAATATTAACTTCATTGAATCATAACTCAGAGTTTATTAATTGCTAATAAAATTGTCATTTCATTAATTAATTTTTGCGCTAATTAATTTTTTTAAATTTATCATAGAATAATATGAAATTTAATAAATGCTTTTGGTTTATTAGTTATTCAAATCATTTTTTTTATCAAACCACAACAATATAACATTCAAACTTTATTTATTTCTATAAGATTCATTTGGATTTAAAACTAAAACAAAATTTTTAATAATTGGTTGTTTTCTTAAAAAATATCCATTAATTTAAAGGAGAAACATATTGATTGGTTTTTGCTTTAGAATATAAAAATAAAACAATTTAGATGAATAAGGAATTTTTATCAAATATTGTTTAATAAAAACAAAGGCATTTATATTATACAATTACTTGTATTTTGATACAAATTAAAATCAATTTAATGTTACTTAAAACACATGTGTCTTAAACAAACATGTTCGAATAAAATTTTATAATAAGTGTCTTGTGGTCTAAAAAACTATTAAAAAGTAGTTCAAGTAAAAAGGGTCTTAAACCAAAGTGAAGGTGTTAGATTTACAAATATCTAATATAATTTTGAAATTTCGTTCGCAAAAATATATTTTTTAATTTGAAATCTAACAGCATTACAGTTTTATTATTGACACGTAACCAAAATATCCCACAATATGTTTAAAAAAGAGAATCTGCTAAGATTTTGATTTTTAATATGACATTTTATCATGAGTAATTATTTAACTACTACAACCTATAAAATTATCCTAGAAATAAATAAAAAACACTTTTATAAAAACTGTTTTAAAATTTTTTTATTTGATATTTTTATTCTTAAACAGGAATATTAATAAAGTTTAAAGTTTTTATTTTTTTAATTTAGCTAGAAATGTTCTTGCTTTTATTAACAACCATTTTAAAAAAAGTTGTTTTGATGGAGATTTTTACATTTGAAGTTGATTGGGCAATAAGTGACATTTCTTTAAACAAAAGTCAAAGAATTAAACTGTATCATTTTAGTGAAAGTTTAAAGAGCACGCTATCTAATCATAACAGTAGGATAAAATTTTGGCTGAGCGAATTAGAGCTAGATTTTAACTTTGTAAATAACTTAACTCAAAACAGTCCAGAATCCATTAAAGTAATAGAAGACGAAGTAATAAGGATGAGACTGACTGATATTCCAGATAAAGAACATGAAGATTTCAAAATTCTATTAATTAATCAGTTAACAGAATTCGACAAATATTTTCCAGGCGAATATATTCAAGGAACGGCTGAGATTATGAAAAATATTATTTTGTTATTTAAAAACAAAAACAATTTAGTTAGAACAGGAATATTTATTTCTTTACTGAAAATGAGCGAAATTTTTAAACTTGCAATTTTTAAACAAGAAAACTATTTAAAGAAATTAAAGCAGTTATTGCAAATAAACAATATAAAATCTTATACTCAAAAAGATTTAGAATTTTTTATAAATAATATCTTTCTTAAATGGTATATTACATTGTTTGGAAGAGTAAATATAAATTTTAGATTTATTTTGTTAGATTGTTTTATTTGTTTTGGGAATGATTTTATATACCATTTTTCATTACAATTCTTAAAAGAACTTGATAACATTTATACTAATGAATCATATTTTAACTTTGAAATAGAAGTTAAAAAACATGCTATTCTTGATATTGAAGAAAAAACTTTAATTAGTTTGTTAAAAACAACAATAAATAGCCTGATTACAAAGGTTTAAAGGGTTATTTTATTAATAAATAATTAATTTTTTTGATTAAAATTTGTAGTAATGTTCTAAAATTTTAAAAACGTGGAATAATATAAAATATTTATCTTGTCAATCGTGAGAATATCATATTGTTAGCAACAATTTCTTGCAATCAATGTAAAAGAAAATAAAAACATCCTTTCTAAACCAAGAATTTTTATTTATCAACACTAATGAATAAAAGAATAATAAATTACTGTAAATTTACTCGAAAAAAAATAATAATATTGTTTAAAATTTTTAATAGAGGATTTAAAGGAACTTAAAGTACCAAAAAATAGACATGTAAAAAACACTATAATAAGAACAATAAAATTTTATAATTTTTTATTTAAACAATCTATTTTAATATAAAAAATATAATAATCTTAAAAAAAGTATAAATATAAGATTCGCAATGTATTAGCTTTATTAGAAATGTTATTATGGTGATATTCAATCATAAATTTCAAAAATTATTATTTTACAAAATATATCTGATAAAAAAAAATATTTAATAAATTATAATATAAAGCATAGCTTATCTAAAACTAAACCGAATACTATTCAGTGTTTTTCTAGTTCTTTTAAAAACAGTTGCTTTATAGAGTTTAATAAAGCTAGATAAATTTTTCTTAAAATAATTATTTTTTGAGTTCTGATTCGATTTAAAACATACTGTATTAAAAGAACATTTTTTGTAAGTTATCAGTTTTACTTGTTTCTTGAGATATTAAATAAAGAAAATAAGTTATTTTTTACAACAAAAAGATTTATGTATAATTGTTATAGTATAATATGTAAACAAAGTGTATTTGTATACATTTGAGAAATAATATTTGACTTTTTAAATTTAATTAAATACCATTGATCAAATTAAAACAAGATCAATTTATTATTTTGAAACCTTAATTAAATATTCCTGAGTGTATATACCAAGAGGTTCCTAGATTGACTAATTTTTAAAATGAAATTAATAAGTAAAAATGTAAAGATGAGAAATTACTTAATAAAAACATCGGGAAAGACTTAGCTTAAAGTTTTACAATAATTTATTACATTACTTAAAAAATACATAAATATAATTAATGTTTAAATGTGATAGAAAACATAATTTTCAAAACCAAAGCCAGTTTAAAGTAAAACGTTTATTGAAACATTAACTTGTCAAATGAAAAAAATTTTAAAAATTGTAATTGCTATATAAATGAATGAAATTTGTTCTATTTGCTTTAACATAACCAAGCTCTTTTGAAAAATTAATAATAAAAGCTCTGTTAAATATTAATTTATTTAAAACAAAACCCATCTCTAAAAGTTAAAAATTTTTGCTCAAGAGCCACATCTAATTGAACAAGACAATATTCAGACATTTTTATATAAAAGATAAAAGCTAAGATGGTTGTTTTGTATACTAAACACAGAATAACTTGAGATTTAATAAACGCGCATTTTTCTACTTTTTTAAGAATAATGTTAAATCCTAAGATTGTTACAACCGAATACATTGCTAAATATGAAATTTTATAAATACCAGGTCCATAAGCTTGAAAAAAGTTTATATATGAAAAAAAGATAATTATCACTAAAATGAAATAAAAATTATGAAATATTCTTTCAAGATATCCAACTTCAATATTTTTAGCTGATTTGAGCTGTTTTTTGAAATACATTAAAATGAATAACACAAAACATACAAAGGTAGTTAACATAAAAACATAAGTGTAATTGGTATTTTTGTAAATACTCTTATCTTCAGATAAAAAACTATTCAACAAAATTTTAACTATGATTAAAAAATTTTCGGTTATCAGAAAAACATCAAATATGAATATAAAAAGTCCACCTATTATAATTATTTCAACAATAACCATTTTTAAGATTTTTAAGCTAAAGATTTCTATGGTGAAAATAAGGGAATTAAGTATAATTAACAAAATAAGGAATAATATTAAATTACGTAAATTTAGATTTGAATCACAAATCATAGAAAAAGACATAAAATATGCGTTATAAAATAGAAAATATAAAAATTCTATTATAAAAATTGATCTAAAGATTATTCTTATACATTTTGTTTTATTTGTTTCTTTTTGTATTTCTAATGTATTCATTGGCGGGGTTTTCATATAAAGATTTCGAACCTCTTTCATTTTTAATGAAGGGGTATAAAATCGATAAACAAAAAAATTATTTTATCATCTTATCAAACATTAAAAATCAGTTTAATTCAAATTCCATCAAAAATTTTTTAAGCTTTGGTTATCTAAAACATTTAAACTTAACAATTTATTATTGTTAAAATCACTTTTTTATTTTTTGCCGGCATGATACTTTTTTATCAGCAGTAAGATAAAAACTAATATTATTTTTTTATTGTTTTATTTTAAAAAGCTCAAGACAAAATATAAGAAGTTTAAAAAGTAATTGCGATTTTTTTAAAAAAGCATGATAAAAATAATAAGAAACATAGAATTTATATGGTTTTAATTTCAATTTTATTCCAATATGAATTATAGGGTTATTCATAATTATATGCAAAATAATTCAAAATAAATGCAAAAAAATTCAAAATAAATGCAAAGTAATTCAAAAATATATGCAAAATAATTTAAAATATATACAAAATAATTCAAAAACATATCCTAATTTAATTTACCATAAATCTTCATCTTTATTCTTATTACTTTCCTCCAATCCTTTCATAAACACATCCTTTAACTCATTCTTCAATTTAATTTCTTCAGTTTTTACAGAAGTATATTCCTGTGGCACTTCTTCACTTGTTTTTATTATATCCTTCGCCTCATTATTCTCAAATGTTTCTTTCAATGAAATGACCTTATTATTATCATTCAACTCAACGGGTTTTTCGTTATTCTCGAAAGAAGTTTTATCTTTTTGCAATTCGTTTTTTTGTTTAGATTCTTCTGAAATTCTTTCATTAAAATATTCTAAATTTTTTATCTCATTAAATTTACCTTCTTCTGATTTTACCTTGCTTTCTAAATTCGTGTACGTTTCTTTAACACATAAAGATGAAACATCCTCTTTAGTGACCTCTACAACATTAGATTTGGGATTTTCTTCGTTTTCTGTTGCGTAAAGAATTTCATAATTTTCTGGGGTGTTTTGAATTTCTTTTTTTGGGATAGTTGATTTCATAATAAAGTTTTCTTCTGGTTGGTCTTTACTTGTTTTTTGTTCTTCGAGCTTTGCTGTATCTTCTTTTGTTTCGGCTTGTTCTTCAATATTATCTTTTGATGTATTTTCATTCGTCCTAACATCAACCAAAACTGTAAAAGGTTCTTTTTCTTCTTTAAAATTTTTAATCTCACTTTCATTTTTTGTTTTACTCACATCAGTGGTTGT
>RCSS01000085.1:0-12171 GCA_004000155.1 Tubulinosema ratisbonensis | reverse complement strand
TTACGACTCTTGTAATAGCTTTAAAATAATTAAAAATAATCTTGATATAATGTAAAAAAATTATTTCAAAAATATATACTTTATTGTTTAAGTTTGTTTCAAAAATCTTACAAATGTACAATAGTGAAATTTTATGAACTACAAAGATAATATTATATTTACAATTTCCAAAAAAAATTTTCTTTCTTTCTCTACTATCACATAAAATGTTGTTCTCTGTTTATAAACAACAATTTGGTAGATTTATGTGTTTTGATAATAAAGTGAAAAAAATGTTATTATTAAGTAGAATAATTTTATAGGCTATAAAAAGGCTTGTGTTTTACTTATGTGATATTGGTAATATTTTTCTATTTATAATTTCATAAAATACATTAAATACGTTTTTGAAAATATATTTTTATTATGTTTAAAAATGATCAGGACAGATGATATTAGCTCTAAATATCTTTATCGACAAATAAAGGTTTAACATAAGTTTTTTCAATTCTTTAAACCGTAAAGCAAAGATTTTGGATTGCATCTCAAAAAGTTAGTCTATAGAAATTAATAATGCATATATATATTACTACAATGCTTTTATGATAAAATAATATTTTCAAGAATATTCTTCAAGGCAAAGTGTTAAATTTGCAATTTAAAGAAAATGGTAAAATGCAGTAAAAGTTGGTATAAAATCTAGTTTTTTAGTTTTGCTAGAGTTAAATATTTAATTAAAAGATAATACCCTGCATTTTATTTGATTAAATAAAAATTTTGTCTTTCTACTTGTTTTTAATGTAAAAAAACAAATCGGTTTTTTAATATTACTAACCTTTCACCTTCTTTAATAGATAAATTATTATTCTTTTTTAAAAAACTATTTTTATTGTTGTGTTGTCAAAGCTTTTTGATATAATATCTATAGTTTTGAAAAGGTTACTAGCTTAAAACAATTAGATACTTTACGAAACTAAAATATCATTATATCTTGTGTCGTTTTGTATCATTATTTGTATGGTATTATCAGGTCGTAATCATTACCTTGCTAAAATTTTAATTTAATAAACAAATTACAATATAAAAAAATCAAACTCTAAAACTGAAACGTTATAAATAGAATCATTTTACCCTGCTTTTATTATTAAAATTTTTTTTATTTAAAGTATTTTTTAGGCGATCTGTATAAACTAAATCATGAATTTTTGTTTGCATTTTTTGGTTTAATAAAAAATAATGATTTGTAAATATTTTAGATCTGTTGTTTTGTGTAGTTTTATTAAAATTTTATCAGTCATATTAAATTATTTTTAAGGGATTGGTTTTAGCTTAAATACTAATTATTATAAAAAATAAAAATTTTTTAAAAACTAAATAATTGCTTATAAGGCATAATAAACAATCACGCGAAAATTTTATTTTAATTTTTATTAAATATTTGGTGTTTAAGGTGAAAATTAAAAGATTTATTAAAAAGTTAAATCTTAAGTATTTTAAAAATTTAATCAAGAAAAAAAAGCAGCTAACGACAAAATTGTTAAAAATGCAACAATCTAGATTCTTATTTTGTTGAGGAAGAATTAATAAAATTTAAAAAATTAAATAGCTTCTAGATTCATTCTTTAATTTTATTTTATTATCTTTTTTACGCTATAATAAATCAAATTACAATATCAATAACAAGATGCATCACTATAAGAGTGTATTTTCTACATCTAAATTTTAAATGCATGCTAATTTTCTGCTTTAATTGACAAAATAAAGTTGAGTAAGTATTGTTCTTGTTTTCTTCAATTTTATAAAATATTTTTAAGCATAGAATATATATACAATCTTGAAGGATGCTGTTATTTGATGCATTCTATAATAAAATAACGACTAAAATATATTTTCATTGCTGTATTCATAAGTAATTATAGATTTTTACGTTACCCAGCTATATATGCAACCATCTAAAATTGTAATCAACTTCTCGCGTGATCCTACTGTATATAAATATTTAGTTACTATATATAAAGTTAAATCAAGATCAACTAAATATCATGATTTCAAATTTGAAAAACATATAAAATCCATAAATGAGTTTTTGTTGAAAGAGTTTTATAAAACAATCATTTGTTTATATTAGATGACTATTTTTACTTATTGTTGATATAAAAGCGTAAATATTTTTCATATAATATTTAATTATAACAATAATGAGTTTAACCTTTGGCTTTATTAGTAAATATGTTATAATTTTGTATGATTTTTTCATTTATATTAAAAAATAGAATATAAATTAAAATAAAAATTAAAATTAAAATAAAAATTAAAATAAAAATTAAAATTAAAATTAAAATAAAAATTAAAATTAAAATTATTTATTTGTCTTATATAAGAACTAAAATTTATTTTTTAATCCATGCCAAATATTTCTAAATTCAAAATGTAAGTAAAATTTAATTAAGCATTTCTTCATCAGAATTACAAAAAGATGAACTAATTTTCTCTTTGGAAAATCAAATAAAAAGCATCGGTGGTAATAAAATTATTAATGATATTATTAATATTAATATTATTGATGATGTATTAATTATAGAAAGTAAAGAATATAAAAGTAAAATAGAAGGTATTCTTGTGACAATAGGATCGATCAAAGGGGTTAATATTTGTTTTAGGGTGATTTATTAAATATTTAATAATATTATTTATTAATTTTATTACTGTTTTTTTATATTTTGGCAAATGTTTTTACTCCTATCTCAAATTTTTTGTAAGTTTCTTTAGAGTCAAAACAAAAATCAATTTTATAACCCTGTTTTAACATTACCTTGATTTTGAGTGCCTCTTCATTTAACACCACACTATTTTGATCCAAAGTTGACATATCAAAGTCATTTATTTTTTTACCACTGTATTCATTAAAAATTAACAAATGAATTCCTTGCCAGTGCACCTTTCTTCTCTTCCAAAGTGTGTCATTAGATATTTTTAAATGACAAAATCCTTTAAACCAAACAAAAACACTGATTTTTCTAATGAGTAACCAATTGTATAAAGTATATGTAGAATTGGGTCGAGGGGCTTCTACAAAATTGTACTCTTGGTCTGCTATGTAACACAACTTAAAAGAAACACTTTGTACAACTGTCTTAGGTGCATAAAATATACTTCGCATAAATCTGCAAAAATTTGTGTAATAAAAAACTTCCTCTTTTTTATCAAAAATTACGTTATGACAGTCTGTTAAATCTTTTGTAGAAATAAACAAATCAAAAAAGCCTATTTTTACATTTTTATATTTTTTATCATCTTCCCATAAACAAGCATAAACTTTACCTTCTAGCATTATATCATAATCATTTATGGGAATAACCAGAGTTTCATTTGGTGTGATTTCTTGTCCTTTTATTTCATAACATTCACTGTACACTTCGTATTCTTCTTTTTTTAAACATATTGAGAGTGACTTGACTTTTGTATTAGTATTTTCTATTCCTTCTACTTTATGCACAATTATAAAAAGTTTGCCTGGAAATTTGTCAACTGTCAAATTTTTATATCTACTTTCTGGTTGTTTTGTACTGTAGGTAGTATCAAAATGGTACACCTTGTAATCTCCCATCAAGTCTTGTTTCACAATTGAGTTGTTACCAATTTCTTTGTAAAAATCAATCTTACCTGTTTTAAAATAATTTGTTATTTTTTCATTTATCAGCTGATCATCTGATTCAGGATATTTTCCTTTGTTATTTTTTGTAATTTTTACTCCTCTGTTTAAAAGAAGTTCTACCAAACGATGCTCTTCTTTCTTAGCCAAATAATGTAAAAGAGTGTTTCCTTGTGATTCAGCATAATTTAAGATTTCCAAGGTGCTTGCTTCAATTGCTGCCTTTAAAAGACTCTGGTAAAAATTGTTGTCATTTTTGTTACACTTGTAAGCAAGATATATTGGGATGTTGATGAAGGTGGATTTCTGTCTTCCTACTACTATGTCCTTTGTGAATATTTTTTGTAAATTTTCCTGGTCTGTCACAAGATCCATCAAATTTTCTGCCTTTTCGTCAATTTTTTNTAAAAAACCCATACAAACAAAGGTAAATCTTATTTATTTTTGTAAATGAAACAATTGTGTTTCAAAAGTGAGTTTGTTTATGAAAAGTGACATTTAAAAATTTAACAAAAATATCAAAAATTTAACAAAAATTGTATTTATTTTATATTTTATTTTAAAAAAAATCTTTTTTTACTATTCATCTTTCACAAATACCATTCCTCTATCATCAATGTAAGCTCTTTTACACACTTTATCATCTAAACACAGTGTCTTTTTTACAAACAATAAACTATTCACTTTAAAAAGCACAATCCTTGTATTTAAATTGTAAAAATATCTGATCCCAAATATTTTATGCATCCATCCAATAATTTTTTTTTCAAACAAATTATTCACAACAATAATCTTTAATTTATAAAAATAAATTATTTTTTTAAAAGTAAAAAAAAGTTTTTTTACTTTTAAATATAAAATTCTGTTAATTTCTTCAGAAATTATCAAATGTTCTAAAGAATCAATAATAATTAAATTAATTTGGTTTAATTTAATGAATGGTTCTATTTTATATTCAAAAAGAAAGAGTAAATCTTTTAAGTAGAATATTTGTATTAGAAAAAGGTGCTGGTTTGTTATTTTAGTTATGTTTATGTTTTTTGAAGAGATGTACAATGTGTTATGATTTAGAGAAAGAAGCAATGACAATTTTGTTTTACCAATCCCTGGCTTTCCACATATTTCAGTTAAGCCACTAAAATTCATGCAAAAAATAATTTTTTAATTTAATTTATTTTTTTTAAAATTTCTAATGAAACAAGAAAGAGAATAAAGTTTGTAAAATATGATGGATAACAAAACTAAAGCAGTAAAAATTAATAAAAGTCTCCAAATAGAAACAAAGCAAANTGGAAATGATTTTTTNTCGGNATCATTAGGTTTGATACANTTATAAATGCATTTTCCATGTCCTGTAAAAAAATCAAAATCTCCGCCACCACTTGAACTACTTGTACCATAATATCCTGTATTATAATAATATGGGTACCTATTATAATAATATGGTTGGCTATGATAACTATGAGCATAGCCATAAGAAGGTCTAATTCCGTGGTATGCTCTTTGCCCTGTGCAATAATTTTTTAATATGTTAGTAAAAAATAAAAATATCATATGAGGATATAATTTTTTATGATAATAATTTTCTGTTTTAAGTCAATATTTAAAGGAGTAATTGATAATTTTAAAATAAAGGAGTAAAAGTAAAAATGAAGTTGACAGACAAAGTATTACATTTTTTATTTATAACAAATAAATTATTTTTTAAAAAAAATATTTTAAGGAAAAAATATTTAAAAATACTAATATTAATATAATATTAAAAAATAATAATTTTTATTAAAAAAAGATAATATAAATATAATAAAACAATAATAATATTTATTAAAAAATAAAATATTTTTATAAAATAATTAAATATTAATAAAATAAAATATATTTGTAAATAATAATAATTTTTTTACAAAGTTAAAAATTTTTATGATATCCTTTATAAAAGGTATCATAAAAAGATAATTTAAGAAATAGCACAAACCAAATCAAATAAAATAAATGTCAAAAAAATAAACAATTTTACTCAGAAATGTTTATTAAAACAAATTTTTATGAAAGTTTAGCAAATATAACAAAATTTTAGTAAAATTGTATTAATAAATTTTAACAACCCAATAAATCACTTCTTATTGAGAATGACGTGTATTTTCCAAATTAGTGTAAAAATAGAAATAGAACACAAAAGTATCACTTTGATGAAATTTATAAAATTCCGGAAAGGGAAGAATTAAATTTCAAATTAATCTGAATAATTTGAAATTGAAGTATAAAAAAAAATTGTCACTGGGGGCATGGAAAACAAATTCACTTACCTTTGCTCAAAGCCATTTATGAAGAAATTTTACATAAATACTTTAGAAAAAGAGATCGCAAAAGATGGGAAAAGATTATCAGACTTAGAAAGAGAACTGATTGGTCCTAACGAATTAAAAAAAGTGTTTAGATGGTATGAGTTAGAGGATGAAATAATAGAAGTAAAAATAGAGAAGACTGAGGTTGTTTTAGAGGATAAGCCAAATATTTCCTACGCAGAAATGATAATTAAAGCTATTTCCGAGAGCGAGGAAGGTAAATTGACTTTATCTCAAATATATCAATGGATAAAAAGTAATTACAAATATTTTAGTAAAAATGATCAGGTATGGCAAAATTCAGTGAGACATAATTTATCATTGAACAAAGCTTTTAAGAAAATACCTAAATCACCTAATACCTCAGGAAAGGGAGGGTATTGGACCATTGATCCTAATTACTTACCTAATAAAATAATAAAAGATAAAAAGGTAAAAATTAGTTATAGAAATGATATTAGTTACAATAATAATGATTATAATATTTTATCAGTCTATAAACCTAATTTCTTTGAATAAAATGTCACATTCTAAATTTAATTAAAGTGTTTTTGATTAATTTATTTTTAAAAGGTAATATGATATCGAAATTAATAGGAAAATAAAAAATTTTTATAAAATTATTATATTTTTACAAATAAAATCTTTTGATTGGTTTAAAAGTTGAGAATATTTGAATAATTAAATAATAATAATTTTTAAAATAAATATTTACTTTTAAAAAAATTAAGTGAATTAAAAAATTATGAAAATTTAAAAAAATTAAGTGAATTAAAAAATTATGAGAATTAAAAAAATTTTGAGAATTAAAAAAATTTTGAGAATTAAAAAAAATTATGAAAATTTAAAAAAATTAAATGAATTAAAAAAAAAAGAAAAAATCAAATAAAATTTAAGGAAAAACAATTTAAATTTTACTGTAAAAAATATGTAATTAAATAAAAAACCTAAAATATTTTAAAAATAATATTTAATTCTAATAATTTATTTTATTAAGTTATTTTGTTTTACTACAATAAATTTAATAAGAATCTTTTTACATGGTAGAAAATACTTTAGGATTAATATTTCCTTGGTATTCAAATAATGAATCATAATACTTGCCATAATAATCTGACTGATCATCAAAAAAATAGAAATTATTAGAATAAGGGTAGTAATATTTGTTAAAGAATCCATTAATTTTGTCATAAAATTTTTTGCCATTGTGTCTTTTGCCTGCTGCCGAAGTAAAATCTGCATAATTTCCTGCGAAAAATTGTTGACCAAAAAATTTTTTGTTACTTTCTAATTTTTTACTTCTTTCTTCATTTTGGTATTCTTGCCAGTTAACAAACCCTGCGGAAGCTGCGATTTTGTCAAGCGCTATTTTTGCTGATGTATCTTTTGTGTCGTAAATACTTTCACCTGCAAGTACAGCCTTGCCTGCTAGGTAATTCGTATTATCGTTGCCATTGTGTATTTTATGCATATTTTTTATCATCTCATTTATGTCATGGTTAGATGTTTTCATGAAGGAAGAATATCCATTTTCTTTATCTATCGAATTCATTTTACTGCCTGCATAACCTTGGCCACTTATTGCCTGGAAACCTTTTCCTCCTTCCATCTGTTTATTATCTCCTGTAAACTCTGAAAAAGATCTTTTGTTCTGATCTATTTTTCTTTCTGCCTCTTTCTCTACCACTTTTTTGTATAATCCTTCTTGAGCTTCTTTGTGTTGACTTTCGTTCATTTGTTTTAGCTGTAAAGCTTCTTTTGCTATCCCATCTTTTGTGATTCTATCTGATGTCTCGAAAGCACCGCCACTTTGTGATTGTAAATTTTGGTTCTCTAAATATGACGTACCATTGATAGAAACCCCACCTTCTTTAGCAGAATTTACCAAATCCATACCACTAAATCCACCACCTCTTAAAACACCACCTCCACCTGATCTACCATTAATTGTAGAATTTGAATCCAATCCATCAAATTTTCTAGTACTTTCTAAATCCCTATAATCTTTTCCACCACTGATACCGAAGGCTGAAGATACCTTTGAATCTTGAGTTTTAGCACTGTCTTTGTTCAGAAATGAAAATAAATTGCCAGAAACATCATCCACACTGCCTAACCCTTGTATGATTTTGTTTATATTGGCAGAAGTTTTGGTAGATTCGTCTCCTAAGGCAACTAATGCATTATTTGTTGATAGATTATGGTTCTTTTCTGATTTAGAATGACGTACAGCTTTAAGTTCCGCATTGATCTCTCTTTCCAATGTTTCTTCAGCTATTTTTGCACCAACATTAGAAGTATCTTTAGAAAATTCATCATTGTTCATTTTATGTTCCGAACCACTTTTTTCCAAAGAACCAAAAAGAGACTTTGAGGTTGGTTCTTGTGTTTTTTCTTTAAGTTTACTAGATTCACTGTTTAAATCTTCTTTTCTCATGTCTCCTTTAGAATCAGACATGACAGATGCTTTAGAAAAACTTGATTTTGTTATGCTTTCTGAATATGTTGTTAATAAGTAAAAATATATTTTTATCATTCAACTTAGTTATTTTTTTCTTTTATCAAATGTGATTGTAAGAAAATAACTTTTAGAATTTTTTTGCTTCAAAGTGACAGAAATTTTTTGATCAAAAAATATTTACTTTATAAAAAATTATTTAAGGTTTCTTCGATAAAAATTTTTTTATTTTAGAAATTTTAAAAATTTTTTAATTTTTATTTTTTTATTTTAAAAATTTTTATTTTAAAAATTATTTTTTTAAAATTTTATTTTTTTATTAATATTTTTTTGATATTTAAATATGTCAGATACTCTTATACCAAAAAAAGCAAGACAGCACACTTTTACAAAAGAAAATCTTATTTTGAAACCAGATCATTCTTCAAAACCACTTTTTACAAATTATGACAGCACGATAATCTTAGAAACCTTTTCGCGAAATGCCAAACANGCTACTGATTTTCTTATAGCCATAGCTGAACCAATCACTCGTCCTGCATCCATACACGAATACAGAATTACCCCGTATTCACTCTATGCTGCAGTAAGTGTTGGTTTAACAACAGAAGACATTTTACAAACTTTAGATTCATTTTCTAAAAATTATTTACCCAAAGGGTTAACCTCATTCATTAAAGAATGTACTCTTTCTTACGGAAAAGTAAGACTTTTAATCAAAGGAGGAAATTTTTATATTGAATCAGAAAAAGAGTCAATTATTAAACATTTAAAAAATGACTCTGTCATAAAAAAATGTTTAAAATTGGTGAGCAATGAAAATATCCCTGAAAATTCTGAAGAAGAAGAAATTTTGAATAAAATAGAACTACAGAATGAAAAGATAGAACTAATTAAAAAAAGATGTATTGAATTGGANTATCCATTATTGGAAGAATATGATTTTAAGAATGACACGAGTAAAAATTTGAAAATTGATTTGAAAGATTCTGTACAAATTAGAACATATCAAGAAGTTAGTTTGAATAAAATGTTTGGTAATTCCCGTGCCAGATCCGGGATTATTGTTTTACCCTGTGGTAGTGGAAAAACTTTGGTTGGGATTACTGCGATTTGTACAATAAAAAAACCTACAATCATATTTTGTTCTTCTGCGGTCTCAGTTGAGCAGTGGAAGCAACAAATTTTAATGTTTACTAATATGAAAGATAATGTTTGTAGGTTTACCTCTGATAAAAAAGAAATGTTTAACGAGGAAGGTATTTTAATAACAACTTATACTATGCTTGCCTTTTCAGGAAAAAGAAGCCACGAAGCTAAAAAGGTTATGGATTGGCTTTCCAATAAAGAATGGGGGTTGATGGTATTAGATGAGGTACACGTTGTGCCAGCTATGATGTTTAGAAAGGTAATCTCGTTGATCAATCACAAATGTAAACTTGGATTAACTGCCACTTTGGTGAGAGAGGACGATAAAATTGAAGATTTAAATTTTTTGATTGGACCAAAACTTTATGAAGCTGATTGGCAAGATTTGTCAGCAAAAGGGCATATTGCAAACGTAGAATGTGTAGAGATTATTTGTGAAATGACAGCTGAGTTTTACAGAGAATATTTAAGACAACCCAAAAGAAGAAGAGTATTGTCAATTATGAACCCAANTAAGTTTCAGATTTGTGATTTTTTAATAAAAAAACACGAAAGTTTAGGAGAAAAAATAATTGTGTTTTCTGATAATGTATTGGCTTTAAAGACGTATGCTTTAAAATTAAACAAACCTTTTATTTATGGTCCTACATCACAAACAGAAAGAATGACAATTTTAAAACAATTTCAAAATAACCCAAAAATTAACACAATTTTTCTTAGCAAGGTTGGTGACACAAGTATTGATTTACCTGAAGCAAGTTGTTTAATACAAATTAGCAGCCATTTCGGTAGTAGAAGACAAGAAGCACAAAGATTAGGCAGAGTTTTAAGAGCTAAAAGGAGACATGACCCGGGATTCNAAGTATTTTTTTATTCGCTTGTTTCTTCAGACACAGAAGAAATATATTATTCAACTAAAAGACAACAATTTTTAATAGACCAAGGATATTCTTTCAGGACTGTTTTAAGTGTTGAAGGTTTTGACAAAGCAGATCAGAAAATTTTTTCAACAAAATCAGAACAAAAAGAGCTGCTTACCAGTGTACTTTTAGTGTCTGAGCAAGATTTATTGAGTGAAGAGAGTGATGATTTTGATAGAATAGAAAGTTCTAAGAAAAAAGCTTCGTCACATAGTGGTGGTGAAGGGATGGCATATGTAGAAAAGAATAAAGAACGTCATATTTTGTTTAGAAAGCAAGATAAAAAGAAATAAAACTGAAATATTTTAATTATAGAATATATTATAACCGCTAAGTGGATAGCATGTGAATAACACAATATACTTATTTCAGGTGTTATGGTTACATATTGTTCATAACTGTGCAATATATTTATTAATCCTATTATATCAGCTGTTTAATCAATTTTAAATAATCTTAATTAATCCGAGACTAATTCTATTTGTTAATAGAAGTCACATCTTCTTTTTATTAAATATAAGGTAAATTATTGCCGCGATTTAGGTATGTGGTCAATATTTAAATATTTACAATTATATTTATAGTTTTATTTATAAACAGTCAAAGAAAATTCCTGCTAATTATTCTTCATGTATTTTATTTTGTTTAAGTTATAGCTTTACTGTTTCGTAAAAATTAAAAATAAAATACATAACTTAGTAATTTTATATAAAAGACTATAATTTCTTGTGATGATTAATTTATAAAAGCAATTGTTCAAAATTAAAATAACATTAAATGATGCAATCTTTAAAACTATTTGCTCTCAACTAAGGTTTCTATAAATTTAGAAGAATTGAATTAGAGCTTATTTATGAACTTATAAATCATCGGTAGTTTTATTCCGATAAACTTATCATAAAGGTTTCATAGATGACATGTAAATTGTCTGTTCTTAATTTTTCTGCAAAAATAATTTTATTATTTCAAATACACCAAGCCTTTTACTTCTTGTCTTTTAAGAAAAAATAAACATATCCTGCATTTAGAATTAAAAAATAGGGAGAATGATATATCAATTTAGAATATATTTTATGCTTTATCATCTCATCAATAACTTACATAAAACATTTTTTTAATTGAAATCAGTAATCATAAAATATTAATAAATATAATTCATTATTTTTCTCAGAACATATAAATTGCATAATAAAAAAATGTTGTTTGACTAAAATTTACAGCAATATTCCATAGATATTAGATAACAGTTGTAATTTTTATTTTAAAAGTTGAACTAAAGTACATTTTTTTGTTTTTTCTTAACATAATTAAGGTTATTAAAAATTTTTATAAAATTACAAGTTTTTAAGCTTATTTTTTAAAAATCAACATTTAATGATATAAAAATTGTGTAATATACAAGATTTGCTTTAATTTTGCAATATTAATAAAATTTCTTTACATTTTTCTAAAGATTTTTTATTTATCAATCTTAGTAAAATTCTTTTTTCTTTTTTATTTTAATAAATTTCTTAAGAAAATTTTCATATTTCAATACTGTTTCAAGAATAACCCTAAATATTTCATTGTCTGCTATTTTAAGGCAAATAAATTAAAATTTAAAGAAAAAAATGTATTATTAAAAAATTTTATGTAAATTAATATTTTTAATTATCCCTACTAGTTGGT
>RCSS01000084.1:0-18102 GCA_004000155.1 Tubulinosema ratisbonensis | reverse complement strand
AAAAATAAATTTACTAGAGCCAAAAAAAACATTGTTTTTCAATAAACAGTTTTCATTAATCAATTCAGTTTTAAAGTAGTCTTAAATTTTCTTATTTATTACCTACTTTGTATTAAATACTTAACATTATATAAAATTTATAACCCGGACCTCTACGGGTTAGATATATTAAACTTAGAAGAACGTTCACCATTTATTTGAAATATTTTTAAATACTTTTTCCTCTAATAGTTTTACAAATCATTATATTTTCACAATAGCCCTGATAAACCATTCTCAATGTTGTAATACCCTCTATCCTTAAAAGTCTACTTAAAACACCTTCTCATCTTGTATTAATTAAAAAATTAAAAAAATTAATCTCGTATAATTTTTTTAATCTAAAGAATTTTAAAAAGAGCTATAAAAAATATGTTAAAAATAAACATACTATTAAAATTCGTTTAATTAATAAAGATTTCATGTTAAAAAACTTTTTGACAAAAAAATTACAAAATATAGTAAAACAATTTTTTTCGATTTGAAATATGAATAAAATACAAAATTCATTATTTAAAATTTACAGCATTTTAATTGTTATAATGAGTAATTTGATAAAATTATTAATCACTAAATTATTATACAACACAAAGATCTTATATAAATTATAACTATGATAAAATTTTTAAAAACCGACATGTTTTACTTTTATATTAAAAATTATTTAAACCATTAATATCTATATTTTTTTTTGTTTCATCAATGAATTTACGTTATGATAATAAATGTTTCAGAAAGATGTAAAGATAATAAAATTCTTTTTTTTTCTTAATATTAATGTCAATATTTTTTTATAAAATCTTAATCATGTTATTTCGATCGCGAAATAAAATTAAAAATATGCGATTCGTCTTTAACAATTTGAACAAAAAAAAATTCGATTTAATAACTATCTTTGCAGAAATAATAACCAAAGAACTCATATTTAAAAGAAGTTTTTCTTTTGAACAAATATTTTATGACCAATAATGTTTTGATTTTTCTAAGTATTTAAATCATAAAAAATAGGATTTTGTTATGAATTTTACAAAAATATCATCTGAAAATGTTTTTTAATTTATAAAATATTTTTAATTTCAAAAAATATTTTATAAATTAAAAAAAACATTTAGTTTAATATAGAATGGACACAAGAAACAAAAGATGATAATGAACAAAAGAAGTAAAATAAAACATTTTCTTACAATGTTTACTATTACAATAAAAAAGGGTACAGATTTCTTTTAACTAAGAAAAATTTTCTAATAAAAAAATGAGGTTTTAAAACACTGATAATAAAAAAGTTTTATAATCAAATTTCCTAAATGTATTTATTTTTATATATTTAGTTTTTTAAACAGGTTTTAAATTATAAAATATAAAATTTTGATCAAAATTTATAAATAAAATCAAAAAAGATAAATGATGTATTTTTTAGAAAGTTTTTATTTGTAAACTCAACCAAAAAAATTTTTTCTGTTTTTTAGTTTTAAAATAAAATTAAGATTTTAATTTATTTAATATCTCAGAAAAAGATGAGAATTAAAAAGCACTTAAAGAAATTATCAAAGAAAACTTTATTATATGCTTCTATAAAAATTAGACATTCTTTTTATAATAAATTAAACAAATAACGAATTATTTTAAAATAATTATTGATTTATTTTATAATTACTATTTGATTTCATTAATTTCTTATTTTAAATTGATTGTATTTTTTTTTATTTTTTTGGATTTTAAATAAAAATTAATTTATTTTTCTTTAAATGAATTTTTTTTATTAATTTATATTCTGTGGTAAAGATTTTTTAATAAATAAGTCATAAGTAAAAATGAATACTTCCTTTCAAAAAAACAAATTAGAAATTTTCTTAAATTTATGTCATTTATTTTTCAAATTTTTACCACGTCATTTTAATTTTTATACAATCTTTTCTTTTTTAGATTACTAAATTTTTTATTTATAAAAATTAGTAAATAAATCAAATTTTACAGGTTTTATGCATTGAAACACAATAAATTTATATTTTTTATTTGTTTATTTACATGCATAAAACAATAGAAAAAGAGACATACACATTCATAACACTGTTCTTTATAATATTATCATACTACACAGCCACAAACTTATTAAAAATTGATAACACCTTCTACACAAACTGTATCCAACTTTTAAAAAACAATTTTGTGCTTCTAAAAGAATCACCTTTTTTTTATTTGTTTTTTGGTTATTTTATTTATTTATCCCAATTTTTAACAAACTTTTTGGATGTAAAAGGGGTTCAGCTGATTTTCTTTTTTAATTTGTTTGGCAGTGCATTAATTACTTTTAATTTATTTTTTATCAGAAATTTTTTTAAGAACGGTAAAAAGAAAATTTCAGATTATTTTTTTGTACTTTTGTTTTTAAGCTTAAACAGAAATTATGAAAAGATTATGTTAATTAATTTAACTAATTTACAATTTATGATATTTAATTTATTATTGTATTTTAGAAGAAAGATGATATTTTATGCTATTTTTATTTGTTCTTCAATGCTTGGAGTCTTTGTTTTTATGACTGATTTCTTGTTTGATTTTTATAATTTTTATAAAATTTATCAAAGAAATTTGAGAAAATATAAAATAGAGAGGGTTAGAAAACTAGTAAGACTATTTTCTTACACTGTTTTCAGTTATATTTTTTATTCATTGTCATACTTATTTATTTTTTATGTTTTATTTTCTGTTATGAAAAATAATAGCATAGACTCAAAGGAAATGTCTTTAGAATTTAAATCAGCAATGCAACCCATGAATGAGAAATGTGACAAATATGTTTTAGACAGAGCACTAGTAACCTTAATAAATCAAAAAAGTCAATCTATTATCAATTTTGATAAAAAGATTACAGGTAAGCCAATAAAAAATGAAAATTCTATTTTTCAAGTCATAAAAATTCATGTAGAAAATGAAAATTATAACCCTAAAAATGCAAATAACTTTTTTATTCAAAATAAAGATTATGTAAAGTTGGTTCATTACAAAACAAAAAAATATCTTAGAGGTGAAGTACCAAAAGAAAGTAAAGGTAAATTTTTTAGCTTAGAGCTGAAGAACACTGAAGAAAACACAGATGACAATGATTTTTTTCAGATATTTTTCGATGGAGAATATTTGCAAAGCAGGAACACTGTTTTTACTTTAAAACATGTTACTTCAGGTAAAGAGCTAGGAGTTAAGTTAGACAAACAAACAGTGTCAATATCATCAGAATCAAATATTTCTACTCGTAAATTTTACATAAAAGATTGTTTCAATGACCAATATTTTAAAGATAATTTAAAAAATGAAAAAGTAAAAGAAAAAACTTTGTTTTACCCCAGCCTCTCATTTTTTGACAGGTTTATTGAATACCACCAGAAAAAAGAAAATTTTAAATTTAATTTTTACCAAAAAGAATCAATTATTTTATTAATAATAGCCTTTTTAATCATTTTAAATGATTTGTTTGGGTTATTTAACCAATTTTTATGTTTTAACAAAGAGGTTAACAAGTGTTTTATTTACAATTTAGTTGTTTTATTTTGTGTTACTTTTTATGAAACTAACATTATTTTCTGTGAGTTTATGATATTAAAATTAGTTTATAAAATGATGGATAAGGTTAAGGAAAGTAAAAAAGGGGTTTTTGTATGTGTTTGGTTGGCAATTAGTTATAAATTGAAATAAAAGTGTGATTTATAATTTTAATTTATTTACTATTTTTTTAACTAATTTATTATAATTTTATTATTTTATAGCATAAATGGATAAGGAATATATTTGTGACACAGTGTCTTCTAAAAAGACATACACTTCTTTTGAATTAAGATCAGAGTCAAGAAAAAAAGAAAAAAGAATAACCAACATACTTGAGATTACCAATTCACTATCACACACCAAAATAGTTAATCACACTTTAAACACTCATAAATTTATAAACAAACTTTCCTTAGAAAAAAAAATATTTGTNATTTTATTTAATTTATTCATAAAAAATAAAGAAATATTTAAATTAATAAATTTATTAAAGAAATATCCTGGTAAAAGAAAAGAATTATTAAAATATAACATGACAGAATTTGAATATTCTAAAGAATTAGATTTTAATCAAGTAGTATATTATGAGATATTTAAATATGTTAGTAATTTTATGACAGTTAAACATAATTATGAAGAGTATACTAGGTTATTAGGTAGTTCTAAACCAGAGGTAGTTGCTTTATTTGTGCTTCTCAAAGATTTTAATTTAGAATTTGTTTACCAGGCATGTAATTTGCATGAGTTTTGTGAATTGCATGAATTAAAGAATGTGATTTGTAAAATTAACAAAATAAAAAAGAAAAAAAGAAATTTTTCTGAAAAAATGACAGTTAAAAAAGTGTTTGACAGTTTGTTAAATTTTAAATAAAATTAAATGATTAATTAATTTTATTTATCTTTTTTTTCTGTAAGTTTTTATAATTTTTCTAAGTAAATCATTTGCTTCTTTAGGTAAGTCTATTCCTTTAGGATAAGTAATAAACTTATTAGTAAGATCCATAAGCTTAGGATCAAATATCCTCCAAAGGTATTCTACTTCCTTGCACTTAGCATCCCCAATATCTTTTCCTTGGATAATCCCATCAAATACTATCTCATGATCAGTCAAATCATTGTATTTACTCTTCATAATTTCTAAAACACTCTGTTCATCAAAAATTAATATTTTTTTGTATTCATCTTCCAATTTTATTTCTAAATAAACTTCATTTTCTGGTGAATAATTAAACACTAAGCTTGTATTATCAAATGAATTATTTTTTAAGAAATGTTTGTATTCTTCTACTTCACTAGGATTAATTAAGGAAAGTAAATCAATTAATTTTTTACTTCCACTTTCTGTGAACTCAAACCTACACTCAACCCTTTTTTCATCCATACCTTTTCCTGCGATCACTACGAATGGAATGTTTTCCCATCCTTTCTCTAAAAAAGTGATTGTCATCATGGCAAATGTTTCTGTCTCTGATTGACTCATCACTTCTTTTTTATATTCATCGTATTGACCAAATAAACACTCATTAGGATGCACTATATTGGCTTTACTAAGTAAATCAGTCCTGGTTACCACATTGGTATTTGCCACTGTGCTTAAAATTTCTCCTACGTGGTTTTGAATGACATCTTTTACTAACCCTGTTTTTTCAAAATAAGCCCTTCCTTCTGAACCAAGTTGTTCTTTAAAATAAATTTGTACACTGTCTAAATACCTATTCTGCAAAATTTCTTTAAATATTTCATATTTCTTGTAAAACACTGGGATTGCCACTGTCATTGGTTTGTAAAGGTAATGGTCAATAAAAAATAAATTTGATTCTTTATTTTCTTTCTGAAGTGCATAAATTTGCATAAAACATTGTAAATCTTCTCCAAAAGGTTTTTCTAAACAGATTTTTCTGACTTTCAAAGATAAAAGCTGTGTGATTAAACAAAGATAGAGTGATGGTGGTACAGAGAGATAGCAAATAGTTTTGTCTGTGATGTACTCTTTTAACCCTGATAAGTCTTCGTACTGTCCTGAGATATATTTCACTCTTTGTAAGAATTCTTCGTCATAAACATTAAATTTAGAAATGTGGTCCTTAAAAGTGTCCTTTAGGTCACTCCTTGAGTATCCTATTATTTCAAAGTCTAGTGATTTTACTTTGTAAAGTGCTGGCATAAGTTTTCTTTTTGTTAAATCACCACTGGCACCAAATATGATTATCTTTGTACAAGCCATTAAGGATGTGTGTATTTTAAATTATTTATAAAAGTATTTTTCATTGGTCAATTTTTTCTGAAAATAAACAGTTTTAAAAATTTAATTTATTTTTTCATTTATTTATTTTACAATAAAACATTTTTAAAATGTTTGTAATTAATAAATTTGACAATTAAAAGATTTGTTTTGTAAATAATTTTGCATAAACTTACTTTAATTTTATTAAATTAAAAGTAATTATAATTAAAAATCGTAATATTTACTTAATTTTTTTAAATGAATATAACAGTTATTTAATCGCTTTTTTGATATTATTTTTTTAATATTGAATAATTAAATTCTTTAAATATAAATAAAATTTCTATAAAGCATTACAAATAAGCATATTATTAAAAAAACTACTAATTATTTTTATAATATTATTTGTAATTTAATCAATGATATTCTTATTTGTAATATTTTAAAAAATTATTTTTTATAATTTAATAATGAGAAATAATTTAAATTTTATTTATTTAATATTTTAAGATAATTGTTATATTTTTTGATTACTGCTGTATTAATTAATTATTTTAAAATAAATTTTATATTCATAAATCATTTATTTATCTTTATTAAATTATAAAAAATAAAAGAAATATTTATAAATTTAAAATTTTTTATTTATTTTATGACTTATTTTATCAAAAAGAATTAAATATTTTTTATGAGTCAATCATTTTTTTATTATTTGATGTATGATAAAATAACATAATAATACTTTTAAAATAAAATTAATTTAAACAAATATTTTTAATAAAATTATTTATTTTTATAAATTCAAAAAATACTTAATTTATTATTCTATTTACCATAAATTATTATTTTTATAAACTAAAACAGAATTCTCAAAAATTAATTTACAATTTTTAAAATAAAGAAAAAATTCTAATTTTTACTGCAATAATTAAAACCAATATTTTTAAAACTCAGGTATGTTTAAATAAAAATGACAATTAATTATCTTATTAAAAAAATTAATTGAGTCTTTAAAAAAATAATATTTTATTTTATTTATAATAATGCTGTATTGTTGCAATTGATTTAGAATACCTTTTATCTCTTTCCATAACAAATAAATAATCTTCCATTGTGATTTGTTTATTTACAATCCTCTTTTCTAAATCTTTTTCATTAAAAGGTGAGTATAATGACTGAAATTGTGTGTCTTTGTCAATATTTACATCACTGTCAGGTGCATCCATCCAACTTTTTTGTTGTCTACCTAATGCTTGTAATGCTA
Organism: Tubulinosema ratisbonensis; assembly: GCA_004000155.1. NCBI lineage: Eukaryota > Fungi > Microsporidia > Tubulinosematidae > Tubulinosema > Tubulinosema ratisbonensis. The sequence goes on along the minus strand of RCSS01000084.1, from coordinate 11,035 downwards.
TTGTATTGCTCATTCTTTTTTTAATGACTAAATCTTCTCTCTCTTCTATCGCTCTTTTCAATCTTTTTCTTTCATCATTTTCAAATCTTTCTATCTTTAATTTCTCAAATTCTTTCTTTTCTTCTTGTTCTAACACCCATAATTGTCTTCTTATATCATTATCTATTCTTATTACGTAAGATTGTAACTCTTCTTCTACTCTCATTTTACAAGCTGAAACCATTTTATCAAATAAATCTAATAATTTTCTTTTTATTCCTAGAAATAATAAATAATACACTTCGTTATCAACTGTTAATTTTTTATTTTTACAAATTTTATTGCATGAATCTATCAAAACTGTCATGTTAAAAAATGATGAAATTTCATTATCCCTTTCTTGCATTAAATCATAGCCAAAAGAAGTATATTCTTCTGCCTCTCTTAAGTTTTCAGTCTCTTGTTTTAGGTCTATTCCTGAATAGTGCATGATATCATGTAAAAATTCTGTTTTTATTTCATCAGGTTGTGTACTTTTCTGCTGATACGTTCTGTTTGTATGAAATAGCATTTGATATTCATTTTCATCCAATGTCATCCTACATATTTCTAGAAAAGATGCTGATGTCAGTGTTTTATTGCTTAATGACTCTAAAGCTGTTTTTATTTTGTTCTTTTTGTTGGGTTGTAAAGATTCAAGGAATTCATTGTTTATCATAATGGGATAAAAAAATAAAAATAAATAAAATATTAAAAAATAAATAAAAAAAGATCCTTAAAATGAAAAATGAATTATTTCAACCAACCTTGCCTTCTATTCAAAACAAAACATTGGACAAAGAATTCATAAAAGATGTGATAAAACCTAGAAAAGGAACAACAACCTTAGCATTTATTTTCAAGGAAGGAATAATAGTCTGTGTAGATTCAAGAGCAACCTCAGGCCCATACATAGCGTCTCAAACAGTAAATAAGGTCATAGAAGTAAACAAGCATTTGTTAGGAACAATGGCTGGTGGTGCTGCTGACTGCTTTTATTGGGAAAAACTGATGGGAAATTATGCTAAAGAGCATGAATTAAAGTACAATAAAAGAATATCTGTTTGTGCAGCCAGTAAATTTTTGAGTGATAATTTGTTTTATTACAAGGGGTATGGTTTGTCGGTTGGATCTATGATTTGTGGGTATGATCTAACAGGCCCAGCCATTTATTACGTAAACGATGATGGTTTAAGAGTAAAAGGAGACTTGTTCAGTGTGGGGAGTGGTTCTACAATTGCTTATGGTGTGCTTACCACCCATTACAAATTTGATATGAGTTTTGAAGAGGCATGCGATTTAGGAAAAAGGGCTATCTACCATGCTGCACATAGGGATGCTTATTCTGGTGGTAGTGTGAATTTATATTTTATGAACTATGATGGTTGGACAAAGATTGGTTCATATGATGTCCAAGCTTTGTATGAAGAATTTAATAAATTATAAATTCTTCTTAAANNTTTATTTTTTTTTGTTTCCTAGGGATGGGAAATCCATACGAAGATCTTTTCGCTATATCTTCTTTACAAGAATATTTATACCTAGTTCTCAAATTTATATGACAGTTAAGTTTATCTTTGTACGTATCTATTAATAAACCTACTTCTATGCAACCTCGAAAAATCTCCTTAATAAAATTTTATAAATTAAAATAATAAAATTTTATTAAAATTTAACATGTCAAAAGAAGAATTTGTCAAGGATTTAGCAAACAAACTGAAAAAATTAGAAACAAATGTTCAGTTAGAAAAAAGAATTTACGTAAAAGAAAAGCTTAAATTGGAAATTAAAGCTATTAGAGGAAGGATAGAAGAATCCTTAACAAAAGAGGTAGAAGTTAAAGAAAATAATACTGTTCAAATCAGTAAAGAAAATATTTTAGTTTACAACACAAAAGAAATTAGAAAAAATAAAGAGAATCAAAGATTAGAAGTCAAAGCAAAAGAAATTTATTTAGAAAACTTGGTTGGTTGTACAATATATGCTCACTCAGAAGAATCTTTGTTCATTTCTAACTGCATAAACTGTCAAATATTTTGTACAGCCAAGCAAATAAGACTTACAAATTCTTCCAAAATATTTTTTGATGCTTTTACCTACACAGGTATTTTTATTGAAAAGAGTAATGAAGTTAAAATTAAAGAAAGAAAAGAAAAAAATAATTTTTGTTGCAATGTTAAAGATTTTTCAGCGCCGTTTTCTTCTAAAAATTATAAATTTGTAAATTAAAAATTTTATCCATGAATTTTATAGCATTGATAAGTGGAGGAAAGGATTCTATTTATACTGTAAATTTATTAATAAAAGAGGGGTATAAATTACAAGGATTGGTTTATATTTACTCTGTTTCTGATACCATTGATTCATACATGTATCAAACTGTAGGTAAAGAAGTAATACAAGCTTATTCTCAGTGCTTAAATGTTCCTTTGTTTGTAAAAGAGTCAAAATGTTTGGCAAAAAACACTGATTTAAATTATAAACCAACCAATGAAGATGAAGTAGAAGATTTATTTTTTGTGCTAAAAGAAATACCACTGGATTACCAAGCGGTGTCTTCAGGCGCAATACTCTCTTCCTACCAAAAAAACAGAGTTGATTCAGTGTGTAAAAGATTAAACAAAGTTTCTTTAGCACCACTTTACAACAAAAATCAGTTAAATTTACTTCAAGAAATGATAAATTACAAAATAAAAGCTTTGGTTGTAAAAGTGGCAGGGATAGAAAAAGAATTTTTACTAAAAAATTTAGAAGATTTGTACGAGTATTACAAAGATAAACCACACCACAATGCTTGTGGTGAGGGTGGAGAGTACGAAACTATTGTGTTAGACTCTCCTTGTTTTGTTAAAAGAATTGTTTTTACTAAAACAGAGATATTACCGCATCCTGATGAGATAGGAAAAAAAGAAAATTGTTTTTTTGTTAAAATTCATGAGTTTAAATTAGAAAATAAATAAAATTATTTTTTTTCATTTTAAGTTTATGCTCATTAAAATTTATCTGATATTTAATTTAAAAATTAAGGTTTATGTTTAATTTTTCTTTTATAAATAAATTACTCATAAATTTAAATAATTATATTGAGAATATAAAATAATATTCTTAATTTATTTATCAGATTAATATTATTTTATTTTACTATTTTTATTAAATTATATTTTATTTATAGTTTAATTTATTTATTTTAATATTTATTTATTAAAAAATATTTCTACTTCTTTTCTTAAATTAAGATTCATTCTTTTATTTTCTACTTTATTTCCACAAATATCACAAAATTCTTTTACACATCCCTCACAAAAAGAATGATTACACTGTAAAATAACAGGATTTTTATATATTTCATGACAGACTGAACAAACTAAATTACTAGGAATATTAGACTTAAGCACTCCTTGTATTTTATACCACTCTTCAACCTGTGGCTGTATTTTAACAAAACTACCTCTTTCATCTATCAAGTTACCCTCTTTAGGTTCATTGCTCTCTACAAGGAAAGCTTTAGGGATACCTGTTGGTTTTCTAACCCTCACAACATCAAAATTCTTGTCTTGGTTGGTAGGACAGAATTGAATAAAATGTCCTTTGTCACCACACCTGAAACAAACATAATTTGGTGGTGGTACTTTCTGTTTTCTTTGTTTGATTGACTCTCTTTGGATCTGTGACTTTGTTTTTGCCATCCAAAGAGGTATTCTTTTTACTAAAATGCTTGAATTTCTGTAAATTACAGTATCATCATTCAGTTCTTCTTCATTTTCAAAGAGAAGTAGCTCAAAGTCTTCTGACAACATTTGTTTCTGAACCACTATTTCTGATTTTAATTCCCAGCCAAGCATTGATGTTCCTTCAAAATTTATTTTTGAGGTGTTTTTGCTGTTAACAAATTTATAATTTATAAATGAACCCATTGCTTAAATTAATAAAATAAATAAATATTTAAAAAATATTGTAAAAAGGGAAATTAAAATAAATATTTTTGTAAAAAATATATTAAAATAAATAAAATTAAAAAAAATATTAAAATAAATATTTATGTAAAAAATATATTAAAATAAAAAATCAAAAATGCAATAAAACAACATTTTACCTGTCTTTGTTTTACAGTTTTATATTTTTAAGTAAAAAAATAACAAAAACAAAATGCATAAAGAAACTATTTTATTGAACAACAAACAAAGAATACCTGTAAAAGGATTAGGAACATACACAATGAAAGAATATAAAGACATAAAAGAAAGCATTGAAAATGCTTTAGAAATAGGATACAGACACTTTGACACAGCATATCGCTATGAAAATGAAAGTAACATGGGGAAAGTTTTACAAGATTTGTTTAAAAAAGGTAAAATTCAAAGAAAAGATTTGTTTATAACAACTAAATTTTGGAACACTCAAAGAGACCCTTTAAAAGGAATAAAACAGTCTTTAAAAGATTTACAATTGGATTACGTTGATTTATATTTAATTCATTTTCCAGTTATGTTTAAATTAGATGAGAATGGGAATACAATAAAAGACAAGGATGGTTTTAATTTGACAGAAGAATTTGATATTAAATTTTTATGGGGAAGAATGGAAGAAATACTCAAGGAAGGGTTGGCAAAATCAATTGGTGTTTCTAATTTTGGTATAAAAACATTAACAAAATTACTTAAAGATTGTAAAATTAAACCACAAGTGAATCAAATTGAAGTACACCCTTACTTTCAGCAAAGAGAGTTAATTGAATTTTGCAATAAAAATGATATAAAAATAGTAAGTTTTTCTTCCTTTGGCGGCACTACCTTTCTAAAAGAAGACTCTCCTAAATTGTCAGAAGATGAAACCTTAAAAAAAATAGCAGAAAAATACCAAGTGTCGGTTTTTAATGTAATTCTTAGTTGGTTATTAAGTAAAGGTATTTGTATAATTCCTAGAAGCAAAAAATATGATCATTTAAAAGAAAATTTCAACACAATTCAATTGAAAGAAGAGGATATTAAATTAATTAATGATATTAAAGTAATTTACAGGTACAACACTCCTGCCACAATAAAAGAAGAGGTTTATGAATAAAAAAAAATCTTTTTTTAAAATATCATTTGTAAAATTAAATTTTTTTTAGGAATAATTAATTTATAATTTTATTTTTTTAAGAAAAAAAATTAAATAATCTCTTTAAAAAATAACATATTTATAAAATAAATAAAAAAAGAATATGTCATTTGTTGGTATTGGTAAAAAAAGAATATTAAATTTTTTAATTTATGACATAATTTATAAAAATATTATTTTTTAAAAAAATAAAGAATATTAATCATACAATTAACCCATATGGTAAGAAATTTTAGAAACTTTACCAAAAGATTATTTCTTAAAGCAACACTCATCGCACCAAACGAAATAGAAGATTTTATCATTTTTAACAATGACGCATTAGAAAAAATAGATAAATTACCTCAGATCATAGATTTAAATAAAGAATATAAAGAATTTTATGTTGAGAATAAGCCTGATAGCACAAAAAAGCTTGTTTTGATAAAACAAAGTAGCACAATTTACAAATTTGATATTGTAATAGTACTTAAGTATGAATATTTCACTTATAAAGAAATTTTAAGAGAGTATTTACCAGAAGAAATAGAAGTACCTAGCTCATATCAGCTGATTGGTTCTATTTTACATGTCAATTTAGAGGAAAATCAGTTAAATTATAAAAATCTTATTGGTGAAGTATTATTAGACAAAACAAAGAATATCAAAACTGTGGTCACTAAAATAGGAATCATTGACACTGTTTACAGACACTTTGAAACTGAGATCATTGCCGGCGAAAATAAATTGACCACCTTTCATTACGAGGATGGTGTCAAATTCTTTATAGATTATCAGAGAGTGTATTGGAACTCAAAATTACAAGATGAAAGAAATAGATTACTAAAAAATATAAAAAAAGAAGAAACCATCTGTGATCCTTTTTGTGGTGTAGGACCATTAGTGATACGAGCAGCTAAAAAAGGATGTAAAGTTTACTGCAATGATCTTAATCCTATTGCAATAGAATGTTTAAAGAAGAATATTAAAATTAATAAGATCAAAGATAACAGCATATTTTATCAAAACAAAGATGCAAAAATTTATTTGGCTGAATTAGCAAATTTAACAAAATNAATTTCTCATTTTGTATTTAATTTACCAGAATTAAGTTTGGAATATTTGAGTTGTTTGAAAGAATTTTTGCCAGGATCTAATGTATTTTGTTATTTCTTTTGTAAATCTAGTATTAGTCCTGAAGAATATATTCTAAATTATTGTAACCCTAATATGAATTATTGTACTATTACTCTTTGTAGAAATGTGGCACCTAATAAAAGAAGGTATTTGCTTACTGGGACTATTGGTCATTTAAATATCAAATAAAACTTATTTTTAAAAAAAATAAGAATTTTTTTATATTTTACTATTATAAAATATTTAATTACATAATTAAAATATGAAACATGATTGAAAATTTTTATTACAAATTATAATTTTTGGAAATCATAAAATCAATTTAAATGTCTTATTCTAGGAACTTATCTTTAAAATTGTACGAATAAGGATTTTTAACAGGTTTTATTAAAAATTAAAGCAAAACATGTTATTTTTATTTTACTCAGTTTATAAATTTTTTTGTATTGTTCTGAGACGTGTGTATGATAATAAAAATGCCGTATTTCTTTAGCATTTTGACATCAAATTTAAGTTTATATTAAGAAGATTACATCAAGACAATATAAATTAGTTTCTTAATGAATGAGCATATTATATAATGAAAGTATATCGATTGATCTCTTTATGAATTTCTCATTCTTAATAAACATTAAAATTTTAAAATATAAATATTATTTTTTACGAGAAAAACAATTTTTTATTGCAAAATAGAAGTACAATCTTATGTCTTATGAATCACACAAAATTTTATTAGTTTAATTTTATACTAAAAATTTTAATGAAAGAATTTTTTATTAAACGCTTTATGATTTTATAATTTATATTGGTCAATAGTTGATAAATTGATATAGCATTTGATAAAATATAAAATGAATAGTTATGTTATTCTGAGGTCTGAAAGGTTTAAAATATACTAAAAAGAGACTCTTGTTTTATTTAATTTTTTATTGTTATTAAAAATATAATTACCCATATTGATTTAAAAATTTCTTTTTTATATCTAATTTTACCCGGTAAATTTACAAGGAATATCAGTTTAAGCATTTCCGACAATAGTATTTTTTTGTTTAATTTTATCAGATAAAAACCACATTTATAAATATAAAGTAAGTTTGTTTTTTTTTGCCGTAATCATTATTTTATTTTGTTAAAATTAATTTGTTTTCATGTTTTTTTATTTGATTTATTATTAATCAACTGAAAATTATAATTTTTAAACATTTTAATATTCTAAATTTTTTTATTAATACGTCTCATTTCTTCTCTCAATGTTTTTACATTCATATAAACTGTTAATCTTAATTATTTCTTCTTTAGAAATTTATACTTTCAACTCAAAATTTGTATTGAATGTGTATATATAAAAAAATTTGATTTAATCTGCGTAATAAATATTTATTATTATAATTTCTTTTAAAAATAAGGCAAAGATTCTTTTGATGATTTCTAACAGATTTAATATTAATTGGTATACTTTAAAAGATAATTTACCAGTGAATATTAATATAAATTTTAAATCTGTCCAACCATTATAAAGAATGTCTAAAGATTATATTTTTTGGCTTTAACAATGGTATCTTGTATCATTGCTTCCATTTCAATATTATATTTTTGTTTTAAATCAATCTGAATCACATTTAAAAATATATTTAAATAATTTCTTTAACCAGTTAGTTATTTAGTCATTTAAAGATATAATTTTCTATTGTTTAAATCTAATGATTTCAATGTATTTCTTAAAATTAGGTTTTAATTCAAAAATGTAACACTGATTCTTTTATTTAATGTAAATTAGAATTTTTACTTAGTTTTAGCTACTGAACGAGGCAAAAAATATTTATACAAAGATAATTCAGTTTAGAATTAATGTATTCAAAATATTTGTACTTTTTCGACGATATATGAATAATAACATATAAGAAAAAGGGTTTAATAGGTAATCTTGGTCAAACGTATTTTTTTAGTCTCTTAATCCCAGTGAAAGTATGAATAATAATTAGAAGTGAATTTCTTTATTTTTGATAGTGGGATATTAAAAGAACAAAAAAAATTCACAAACTAAATATAAAAATTAAATTTAAAGTACATTGGCCTTTAAATTAGTAATAAATTGATCCTCGACCTTTGAACTTTTGATTTACTAAAATTATATATGTTTTTAAGTAATTAAGATGGGGGTTTTAAATGTAATTACTAAAAAATTTTAAACCTATAATTTTTTCGTAAGGTTTGCTATATTTTTAAAATAAAATTTATTTTTAAGATATCTCTTTTTTCAAAAGAATCGTAAAATACTTTAATATTTAATTTATTTACTGAACAATTTATAAATCCTTTTTTAGAATTGAAACTGCCTTTAAAGGAGTAATAATTTCATTCCCATGATTATGTTCACTGATCAAAAGAAAGAATCTTTTTTTATGAAAATATTTCATTTTAATTAACCTCAAATACTCAACAGGATCACTATTATCTAATTCTTCAATGGACATCTTTAATCTCTCTAAAATTTCAAACATACCTGCATATTGAATTGTATTCTTCATTTGCAAAGTGAGCCTTTCAAAATCATCACACAAACTTTTAGTGATTTTTATATTCCATTTCTCTTCTTTTCTTTTCATGATCTCGAATAATTCAAGTAAACCAGGTGCTGATGGATTCATTAAAATATCTTTAGTAAAAGTAACTATTCCACCTTTATCATATATTTTGCTTAAAGATACATTGTATTTTGTGCCTGTATAATCAAATTTAGTCACAAAAAAAGAAATTTCTTTTTCCAGCTTTTCGTAAAAAAAAGGCATTAAATTTGTGTGTGGTACCCAAGATTTATCTATAAATATCAGATTTGAATTATTTTGAGTTAAAGGCACTTCATTGCCCCCATGCATTACCAAAGCTTCTTTTAATTCTTTAAATAATCTGTTTTTGTTATCTGAATACAAAGAAAAGTTAAAAACTTTTTCTTTGCATATTTCATTTAAATTAAAAATGTAATTGCTTTCCACAAAAGTGAAATAATTCAATGAATCTTTTTTCCAGGTATGTTCTAAAAATTTTATGTCTGGTATTGTACCAATAGAAAATATTTCTTTATAAAGATCAGAATTTTTAATTTGTAATATTGAAAATCTGTGATCAATGTCGTAACATTTTAATTGCTCATAATTGAGTAGTAAAAAAGAAGTAAAATTCTGATTGGAATCATCAACAAATATACGTCTTTGATCAAAATTGTTTATATAAAATAACCCTAAATCATCATTGTTTTCATTAATCTGTAAATCGTATAAATTAAAGAAAGGATCTAACCTTTTTTGTTTCAAAGAAAATAATAAATTTATGAGAAAATCTAGGCTTTCCACTTTGTAAATGCGAAAATCAATGATTTCCGCAGGAAAAGATTCTATTATAGGCTTAAGAAGACATTTTACTCGTATTTTATCTGTTAAAATGGCATCTATAGATTTAAAGTTAGAAATTTGTGCCACTTTCATTTGTAATTTTTTCTTTAAATCAATAGGTTTTTGTATTTCTACAATTCTGTGTTCAGGTATCGTTCCTTTCGCTCTTTTTACTGCGTCTATATCATAATATCTTTTATCTGTAAATCCAGAAGTCATAAACCTGCTATCATTCATAAAATTTTCCCTCTGTAATTTAGATTCAAGAGACCTATCATTTCCTTTCAACAAAGTAGATTGAGTTTCATTATTATAATTGAAATTAATAGATTCCATCGCATTATTAGATCCAGTGAGCTGNGAAATAATATTTTTCTCCTCAATTTTATCAGCCAATTCTCGTTTCTTGGCTTCTATAATCTGGAACATCTCTAGTAACTTTGAATAAAATTTTTTAATGTTATTTACACTACTAATATTTTCATATTCTTCCCACGACCATTTGGAGTCTTCCCAACAAACTAAAAACATTGGCTTATTATTTGTTTCTTTAAAACCACTTATTTTTTTAATTTTCATTTTTATGGGTATAAATTAATTAAAAATTAATTAAACAAAATTATTTATTTATTTTTTTCAAAAAATTTATTGAAAAAAAGCAAACAACTTGAGTAGCATAAATTTATTTTCTTCGTCATTAAATCAAGTATTGATACTTCATTCTGCGCTTTCCGGGAATATCGTAACATATATTAAGATTTTGCACTGCAAATTAAACAATGAAGACTTAAATATCATTTTAAATTATATATATTAATATGCAGTCGATAGAAAAATAAATAAGATTTTTAAAATAAAACCCTTAATTAATGAATTACAAACATCAGTCATTAGCCAATAACAAAGCAGCTACGTTAATTTAACGTCTAAAATCAATAAAACTATCTATCTCTTAAATTTAATGCTTGAGGTAAAAGCAGAGTCTTTTATCTTCACGTTTGGATTGCACCCAAATCGTAAATTAAAGATAAACTGATGTAAAGAATGTAATTTCTATCTATTTTTATAAGAAACTTATACATATTGTCATGTGTTTAATTTAACCTAGTCTTCATAAAATTTTTTGTACTTTTAATACAATAAAATAAGTAATATTTCGATAACAAAATAAAAAGTTCATCAAAATTTAAAGTTTTTTAAGGTATTTACAAATCGGAACAGATATTTTTTATTACGTTTTAAAAAATAAAAAAACCCAAATTTTAATATTTTTAAGCTCTGCTTCTTAGGTCAGTAATTGTTTCAAATCCATTAATAAGCCCTTTGATTGTATTGATATGGGTTCTAATGTTTAGGACCACAAAATTTTGAATAATTGACTGTTCAAGAATTCAAATTTAATTCATGACAAA
>RCSS01000083.1:0-13154 GCA_004000155.1 Tubulinosema ratisbonensis | reverse complement strand
TTAAGAACATTTATATGATCAAATGATATAAATCTAAACTATAATTTTAATTTGTATTAGAATACAACATGATGAACAAGCTTATCAAATTCAAAAAGCTTCTGGTTATAAATACTAAAAAGTTTTTTTAAATAAAATATTTGTTATTTTTTTGGTTAAGACGAATTCTTTGAGAATTAATTAAGCAAGTCTGGTAAATATCTACAAAATGACAAATTTATTTCTTATCTATGAATATTTTAAAAATGGATTATTATAAAAACGAGGAAGGTATTGAAAAGATAAAAAATTGCAGATGTACTTTATTCAAGTGTGGTGTTTGTAATTTTATAGATAGAAAAGTCGTTTAAGTATAACTTTTATACAATTAAGCATTTTAAAAGAGAATAAATTTTAAAAATATTCTAAAAGAAATCAAGATTTGAGATATAATGGTATTCTCTGTAATATTTAAGAAATTAAAATTGATACAAAATATTTTTATTTAATATAAAATTACTCTTACTTTATCTACTCAAAAAAATTGTTTAATTTTTTTTATTTTAACATCATTCGTGATAGAAATATAATGGATATACAAAATAACCCCATACATTTGTCTGATTCAAATTAAATAAAAAAACTTCTAATACAATCTCATTACAAAACATAAAAATCGAAATTAAGTTCACAAGAAAATCCATAAAAACTTCTTTTTTTAAACATAGAAGTTCTTCTTTGTTAATCTTATAAATGAAAAGATATGGGATTGAAATGAAACAAGAAGTATAAATAAATAGCGCAAAAAACAAGTTACGCAAATAAATTAAAGACATAATATTATAAATTTGAATTGAGAAACTTATAAATGTATAATAAAAAAGCTTTCTAAATATATCGCTGATTTTTTCAAAAGAACAAGAACTGTCGTTTTTAAATAAATTATAAAGTTCTTTTTTAAAATCATATGCAATCATACAAATAAAAGACACAACTAATCCGATAGTAAAAAAAACCAAAAAGGTACTTTTATAATCATAAAGTTGATCTCTAATATTATAGCAAGTTAATAATAAAATTTTTATGATATTTGCTATATTTGACAATAAATATAAAATTATATTTATTGCTGATAAAAGTTTCAGTGTTTTTTTACACGAACTTATAAAATTTGCATATTTCCAGTTTCTTACTTTTTCATTAAAAAAGTCGACAATACAAACCACAGTCAATAAAAAAACGTAAAAGGAAAACAAGATGTAATAACTTTTTAAATTTAAGATTCTTAAAGACATAAAAGATAAAAACTTTAAATGTAGTATACCTTCCACTTTGATATATACTAAGAACATAGATTCTTTCCATGTGTTTGTTGTTGGTGTTGAAGTTAGAATATTTGGATGTGGTATAAACAGAGTCACCCGTTTTTTCTTTCTTGTGTGTGGCATTTATGGGGTTTTGCATCAATTTTTAGTTTAAATAATAATATGATAAGCTATTGATAATTTATTTATTACAGAAATATCTTTAACGAGCTAAGAAATATATTTGCATATCAATGAAAAATCTTTTGCCCTTAAAACTAAAATTCTTCAAAGCCAAAAAAATTTTTATAGCATTTGGTCTATCACTATTTTTGCTATAACGAATTTAAAAAGTATAATAACTTATGATTAAATGGCAGTCAAATTTCTGTTTGTAAATGTATATAAAGAATCTCTAAAACCTCTACTTTTTTCCTAAGTCGAAACATGCAAAAAGTTACTTAGATTATAAAGTCAATTTAAATTTTTAAAAATAACTACGACTGATATTTCATATAAGAATAAAGAAAAATACATTAAAATCATATGAGCAAAAAATTCGGTTCACTGAAAACTCAGCAACTCCTATATAATTTAATAGAAAATTAAAACAAAGAATATATTTTTTTTAAATTAAATACTATACATTATGTTCATAATTTAAAACCAAAGGAATGTAATTTTAATTGTCAAGGATTTCTATACTTTTAAAATTTCAAAAAAACAGTACAACTATAATTTAGCATGCACTGTGAGTGAGTGTGGAGGAAGTGCCATATCAACTCTAGATTATGAGGTAGATTTTTTCGGATTTAATGTTATTAATAGCCATTGTCACCAACCTAATAAAATCGATATAATAAGGAAAATCAATGTTGAAAAAATGAAAAATCTTATAGATGCCATCAGAATAAAACATATAAGAAATGAAAACAGGTTATCTATTATCAGAAATAAAAAATATTTTAAAATGGAGAATAAACCAAACAATTTTTTAATTTAGAATTTTGGTTGAAATTGTGGAATCAACTTCGTTTTTGAACTTATAACTTATTTATTTTATGAGTAAATTATATTAATTAAAATATTATATTTATCATCAATTTATAATTTATTCTGATTTAATCTAATTAAATTTTTATTCAATTAAATTTTTATTAATTTTATTATATAGGAGTTGCTGAGTTTTCCGTTCACGAAAAATTTATTTAGATTTTTGTATGTTAGATTCTAGTCTCGTTTAAATAGCAAAATAAAGGTGACAGAATATGAATTTTTCAGCTAATTTCTTTTATAAATTACATAATTATTTTATAAAAAAATCATTAATTTCTAGCTTATGGGAATAATTTCTCATTTTTTTTAAATCATGTAAAATATTTGGCGAAAAAACTTCCTTAAACCCTTTTTACTTGAAATGATCTGTTATTTTTCTATTATTAGATTCTGCATATTCAATAGAAAATCTTTTTTATGTTTCTCTAAGGGTTAACTAAAATTTTCGTACAATACGATCCTTAATGTTTACATATTATAAAATCTCATTAACTTTTAAGATTATTAAAAAATTTTTAATTGATACAAATAAATAGTTGATAATGCTAATAGTGTGCGAAATTCAATATCTCCTATTTAAAAATTATAGTATCTCTTTGGTACCACTTTAAATGTTTTATAATTTAGAAGATACTTTTTAAAAAATGCATTTATAATAATTGTTTATTTAACTCCATATTCATTTGTTCCACTGGGAATTTTTACTTTCCTTTGGTAGAAACATTTCGAGGTCCTTTTTTGTTCATTGATGGAATATGTTCCATCAAAAGTTTTTTTTTATTTACATGTAAGTGCTTTTTACAATAATAATTCAAAATTTGACTAAAATTATTTGTATTGATAACTGGTTTTGCAGATCAACCGAGAATTTATATAATTTAAATTTCGTTTTTAATTGTAATTTTTGCAGTTTTTTTGTATCACCAAAAATAATTCCCGCATTTATTAATTTTTAAATTAAATACTGTCGTTTAAAATCTATTGGCAATATTTTCACAAAAAAATTAATTTTTATTTACTATTTGTTTTTCTTCTCTTTTATCTTCAGTTATTAAACGCAAAAAATTTTAATATTTACTAGTTTTAAAGGAATTTTTCGCTATAAAAACCCCGATTTGCTTGAGCAATTTATTTAATGAACAAAAGATACTATAATATTAACCCTCTTTTTTTTCTAGTTACTTTCTAAACAAAAATTTTTTTGGAAAATTAAAACTTATACGTAAATCAGGCATCTTCGAAAATTTAAAAATATTATTAAATACTGAATAAAATCGTGGAAACCGAAAAAATATTTTAGAGACACTAGATAGTATCAAATTATCCCTGTTACTTTTTATTTTTTTACGTAACATCATTTTATTATTAAGCTATATATTGAAATTCCTTTTGAAAACTTTTAAATAATTTTATTATAAAAATATTAGGTGTTGAAAAAAAACATATAAATTTTTCAATTTTATTAAAGTAAATAAGTTAAGTAAAATTCAGTGTAAATATTAGCTATTTTATAGAAATGTCATGTAATGAAATATATAATAATGCATAATTTAAAAAATGTAAATTTATAGCAACAATATTTATTAATCTCAGATATAAAAAGAAGATTATTTTTATAAAAAATCGTTTTCGTACTTCATTTAATTTAGTTATGTAAAATATAAGGAATTAAAAATAGTAAATTATTGTAAAAGTAATATCGTCCTTTTTAAAAT
Source organism: Tubulinosema ratisbonensis (assembly GCA_004000155.1). Taxonomy (NCBI): domain Eukaryota; kingdom Fungi; phylum Microsporidia; family Tubulinosematidae; genus Tubulinosema; species Tubulinosema ratisbonensis. The sequence continues at coordinate 9,100 of RCSS01000083.1, read as the reverse complement.
CTTGATTCTTTAGAACATATATATTTAAAAATCTAAATACTTTGGGAATTTACAAAATAAATATTATAGAACTAAAAAATCATTTCTGATATTTATTAAGAGGGCAACATAGTTTATATTAATAATTTAATCATAGTTGTAAACGAGGCATTATATTTTTCTTTCAAGATAAATAATGTTTTATAATTAAAAATAATGGTATAAACTGGCGAAGAAACTGACAATCAGTTAAATGAGATGAATAAAAAAACATTTTAATTATATATGCGTTAGCATAAGTCGAAGTAGTCTAAACTAGAGAAATTTCGATTATGACATAGACCTTCATAAAATTTCTTTTGAAATGACTTAAAAGAGAAATAATTTTTTAAGTAGTAAAGTAGTTTGAAAATATAGAAAATCCTTTGTTATTTTATATGTTAAATTGATAAAAAACATAAAAATTAATGTATTTAATAAGAAAAAAGGTGTTGTTATTAAAAATCAGGATTTGAATTTACTATTTAAATTTATTTGCAGTAAAATTGGTCAACAGAATTCTTTTCTAGAATAAAATCATAGAATAATTTACACTTGACCTCTAAGGATTATAGCAAGAAGAAAAAAGGAAGGATTTTATGAATGAAATATCTTAAATATTACTTAAGCATAGTAGTCTACAAACCATTCAGTATTAAATAAAAGCATTCAAAAAATAAACCTTTGATATCTCAAAACTAATCAAATATTTTATTTATTTTAATGGAGCAAATTTATTGATAATTTATTCAATTTACTCCTATGGATTATGTATATTGCTTTGATAATAATATAATTTTATTTATAAATTTTAAAAGCTAAACCCCTTTTTATCAAAATATAAAATATTACTGTCCAGAAATAAAGGGGCTTCCTTATTTTTATTATGATAATCGTAAACTGATAATTATTGATTTTATTTGCATATTTTTACACTCTTGAATCTGCTTTTTTTGTTCCAAGGGATGGAATTCCATACGAAGATCTTCTCGGTATACCTTCTCCTTGAATCTGCTTCCACTCACTCATATGTTCAAATAATTATATTTTAATTTTTTTTGAATTATCTCAACGAGTCATTATATTATTTAATGTAATTAATTTTTAAATATTGCGAACTTAACTTTCAATACAAATAGTCTTAATTGTGTAAAAGAAAATAACCAAAAAACTAAAAAGAGTTGGTGTGGTATTTGACCAATCAAGAAAAATTTAACAAGTTTCGCTGTTTTAAGAACTTAAATCAACTAGTTGTTCAATTTAAACCTTAAAAACTACAAAAGAATTAAACTTGCCTTATAATGGTAGCTAGGAGGAGAAAAAATGACTTTATCAAATATTAATTTATTAGAGAGGAAAAATCCGACCAAAAGAATGCAAAGAATCTTTAGATGTAACCTTTCTCTCACCCACGAAAAGAAGAAAAAGAAAATAAATATCAAATAACGAACATGATAAATTTAGTCAAAGGTTGTAAATTTGTCAAAAATAATTAACCCAGGTTGTATTCTAGAACGATGATGTATTTTTATATTCTTAACATTATGTGGTCCCAATAGCTTAGTATTTACTTGAAAAAAGTTCAGTAATATTTGCTTATTTTAATTTTAGAGATCATTGTTTTTAACACAGAAATTTACAAATAAATTTATAAAATTTTTTTCTTTTTTTAAATATTGCAACACAGAGACAAAAATTTTACCAAGTAAATTTTATAAATTAATGTCAATTTTATTTATCGTTTTGAAGCGAAATGTCCTTATAGTAAATCATATTCTTGCCAATCAGAAGTTGTCAAATTATAAATAAAAATTTCCTGAGCTAAATCAGTCAGAAATAGAAAATTTAAAATAATTTTGAAAGCATAAGAAATATAAACTTTTCTTTTCAGAGGTAATAAATCCTCTTTTTCTATTTTTCTGACAAAAGCACATGGTATTAAAAATGTAAGAAGATCAAAAATGCTAACATAAAACAATATATCGCTTGCATTAGTTCCTCCACCCAAAATTATAATTTCTGCTAAAGTAGACCATATAATGACTAAATATTTAAAGATCGGAGAATCTTGTATTACATCAACTTGAGATGTATTAGTATTAAATAGATGTTTAAATATGTTATAAATAATACCGAGTACATGTCTGAATAATACAAGCATATAGAGAAAAGTGAAAGAAACGAACTTAAAAATTGTTGAATAATTAAACACATTATTCTTATATGTGTTTAAGAAAATCGTAATACCGTAAATACCAGCCAAATTAGAATACAAATATAACAAAACACAGCTTAATCCTAAGAGTCTATACCCTATATCGTACGATTCAACTATGTCTTGGTAACTCCAAGTTTTATCTTTTTTTCTAAACAAATTAATCAGAAAAATGATTCCGATAAAAAGAAAATATGTTAAATAAATTTTTAAATAACTCAATAAGCTAGAATCTGCCAATAATAAAAATAACATCAAATTTATTTGAATAAAATTATCTGACCAGAAATACACCGTAAGAAATTCTTTTTTCCATTTTTCCTCTTCGGGATTGGTTATAGTGTCTACAATAACGGTAATTGATTTGTTTTTACGAGAAGATCCTCTTTTGTTAGCCATAAAGGGTAATTTTTTTATTATTGTAATTAAAGTTAAGGAGCTCATACTGTTCTAAGAGCGCGTCTCAAATTCTTCATGATAACAAAAAATTTTCTGGATAAATCTTTTTAAAATGTCATAAAACAACTTAAATTAAAATTTAAACAACATAAAAATTCATACAATAAAATAACATGCTTTCAAGAGATTTTTTAGCATGTTTTTTACTAGGAAAAATATAAATAAAATATTTTTTAGCTTATCATTTACATATTAATTTGATATTCTAAATTATCATAAGCAGTAACATAATTTAAATAATTTAGCATTGTACTTCGTTTTACAAAGTAAATAATGTAATCCAAAATATAACTTTTACTATTTATATTTGTCTAAAATAATTATATGACAAAGATGACACCTTTCTTTAATTAATATATAAACACGATATTGTTATTTAATAAACTTTAAATTTTGAACAAAGTAAGAGTTTCAGAAAATTCATTTGCGTTAAAGCTGAGCAAATTTTAAATTCTTTTTTTTAAATTCTCAGAAGAAGTTGAATAGAAGGATTTATTTTCACCAGAAGCTTATTAATTTTTTAAGAGAAATTTAAAACATTAATCATTAATAAAACTACTAAAAAATATATTTTATTGTTTAAAACTACAATTAAAAATTTTTAAAAATTAAACAATTGATTAGATGGTTTTTAAAGAAAAATTTTAATTGATTGTTTTTAATTTAGATTAAAAACTCTTCTCAAGGTTTGAAAATCCCAAGAAGTGGTTAAAAAATAGTCCTTTGCAAACAGAAACCGACCATTAAAACTATTCAAACTAAAATTAAATAATAGTATCTGAATTGCGACTTGATTAATAAACAAAAAAAGCATAACTACACTACCAATTAATATAACGAAAAATTTTAACTTAATTCCAAATAAAACATATGATTTTTCCAAGTTCAATTGAAAAATTGGCCACGCAACATTTACACCAATATATAATAAAAAAATTAGCATCGATATGAAATGATAAATTAGGTTATAAAACAAAGTAAAGTTTATCAATATATTGAAACAAAGAACCATTAAAACGGATTTTAAGATTTTTATTACAGCTGAGTTTGTGTCAACCTCGTGTTTAAGCAAAGGTAGAAAAACTCTTGTTTGTAAGAAATACAAGCTTGCGCATATAGACATAGATAGAATAACAAATTTAACCATTAGAATAGAGAATAAATGTGTGATATCTCCTGATACCATTAGAAAATATTTTACTAAAAGAGCCAAATCCGCTATATTTAGAAAAGCGAGTATAAATATGTTTAATGAAACAATAAAACCTAGAAAATTAACCACCCCTAGCTTTAAGTGTTTCAAAACTAAACTTTTCGAAGATAAAATCTTATAAATCAAAATTAAACACAGAACACAAAGGTAAAGTTTAAAGATTTCTTTGTAGTTGTAAACTGCAAATATTCTTTTGGTAATAATTAAGTTCAAAGCTGCCATTATAATACTCTCTTTTGGATAAAATAAAATAAAGGAGTGTTTAGATTCTTGTTTCTCGGTATTTCTAGGTTGGATTTTGTGTGATCTTCTTGTTCCGCTCATTCGGGGTATTTTTTTATACCCTTATAAGTTTAATTTAAAGTTCTCTATATGTGATATGTGTTCTGAGAACTTTTTACTTATTCTAATCAGGAAAAAAAAATTTTTTTATCAAATTTAAGAAAATTTGCAACCAAAATTTTTGTTTATTTATTATATTTTGTATACTAAGTTTCTTAATATTTCTGCAAGAAATTATTTATTAAAAGGATTAACCTTCCATAAAAAAACAATTTTATTCAAATATAATAAAAAAGGAAAGTATACAAATTTTCGAACGCACATATAAGAGATATTAAATATAAAAAAACTTAAACGCTTAAGGTTAATTCGGGTTCATTAATAATACACAAAAAAACAAATACTTCTGTTGCGATTAGTTTTGATTGGCTAGTTTGATCTAACCATTTGGTTTATAGTTATCAAAATAACTCAAAACATGGAATCTAAAAAATACGTTACAACCGAATTTATTATAACACGCTTCTTTGTTTCTAAGATAACCAAACGTCTTTGTTTATTTAAATTTGTGCCCCTCTTCTTACTAAAATTTAAAATATATTTTACTCAACTTAAAAACTTACTTTTTTATTATAACACTCTATTTTTTAAATAGAAAAAAATTTCTTATATGGTAATCAAAACATTTGTTTATTTAATTTAAATTTTAATATTAAGATATAAGGTTATCTTTTAATAAGTTTAATTTCCAGAATATAAGTTTACAAGTTACATATTTTTTGCACACAAATCATAACTAATTGTAATTAAACTTGTAGAAATATTGTTTATTAAAAAAATATATTTTTATTATGTAAAAAAATTTCGAACCCTGCTGTGAAATTTAAATTTTGTTTATCATATTAACCTGATACTTACAATTAAGACAATATTGATATAGTTCTATAACAAAAGGCATGGATTCGACTCCTAACAAAATGGGGGTTTAATTTTATTATTTATTATTTAAAAATAAAAAAGAGAGAACTTCATGCCTGAGAAAGTAACAAAGAGATTAAATAAAGTACATTACAAATTATTTTACCTCAACTACCGGATTTTGGGGTGTCCCCTCAAGATGCAACAAAAATATTTTCTATTCCCAAAACTTTTTAGATAAAAAGCTTATTTTTATAATTATGAAATTATTTTATCGATACAAAAAAATCTTTTAACAACTAAAGTTACAAATAAGAGGAAGGTAAATTATTTATTTTCTTATAGATAAGCTTTATCGCAGGCATCATCACCACAAAGTTAGTGTATTCTTCTTTTCTTTAAACAATAAATATACTGAATCTTTGTAAATATCTAGATTAAACATTTTAAATGATTAATAAAATAATTCATTTATCTAAATATTTTTTTCTTTGTTTATTCGAAAGATTTTAGTTATAAAAATAATAAACTCAACAATAAATTTTTTCTTAAATAAAAAATTTTTCTTAAATAGTTACATTATGCAGTTTTAAAGCATAGTTTAGATCCGACAGAAAATTTACACCTCGATAGACAGAATAAGAAAATTTTCATCTAAAAATTAAATAAAATAAAATATTTAAAGGAAAAATAATAATTATTAATAAATAAAAAAATGTAAATGAAAAATATAGTAAAATAAAAAATAAAAAAATCGAATAAATTTAGATAATTAATCTTTATTAATCTTAAGAGTGCTTCAAGTAAATTTTTTTTATTATTAAAAAATATAAAAACTCTTTTATAAAATATATTCTTTTTTTTGTTATAACACCTTTCCTTTTTTTAATTCCAAATTTTAAAGTATTATGAAACGACTCGATGGCTTGAGTGTTAATGCCATTTGAACAATTTATTAATTCGTTTTATGGCAAACTGTACCATGATAATATTTATATTTTTCTAAATTTGGTAGGATTTATGTTCGTCAGTCCAGATTATTGAATTATTTGCGACTTGACTGCAAATGATTAGTACAATGGTTCTTTCTTTTTTATTAGGAATAATTCTAGCAAAAGCTCTTTCTGTTTTGTTTTTATATTCTATAATACAAAGAGAATCAATTTTGTTTTGTGGAGAACGGCCTCTATGTGACTTACATTTGTAATTCAACATAATTTCATCATTTTGGACGATTGAATCTATGCCTCCAAACTTATTATTACTAAAATCAGAAAGTGGCATTTTATTTACCAATTTTTTAATTATTTTATGGATAGATTTGTTATCAACTTCCATACCTAGGCATATGCTAAATCTTTGCTGCCTACACGAAAACCAAATTAGAACCATAAAAATTATTTTAGATTCCAAATTGAACCCTTCAAATAGATATTCTTTCTTATTGAACAATATTTTTTATAGAAAGAACATCTTTTATTAAACACCTCCACGCAAAGCCATCATTGCTTCTTTTTAATAGACATAATTTTAGATATTCCTCACATGTATAACACCTAATCTCTTTTAGAATAAAATTATTGTCCATCAATAAGAGTATCCATTCTCGTTTATTAAGTAAATATATCGTATTTCCTGATTGATAAGGAGTCATTGGTATTTTAAAATTAAATGAGAAATCCTTAAAAATTAATTTTTACCTTTTAAAACTTAATATTTTTAATATTTTTCATATTTTTAATATTTTTAATTTTATATTTTTATATCTTTATTTTAAACTAAAATTCAATATGCATATTTACCCCTTGGGGTTAAATTTTCCTACTGACTCTAGTTTTTTAATAAATATTTTTTAGAAATATAGTTTATTTCTGTATTTAGCATTTTTCCCTTCATTTTTATTACATCTTTTAATCTAGAAGGCATAGTATAAACTAAGTTTTTCCATTGATTAGGAGTGATGGTATTCCATATGTAAAGAATTTATTGTTTAATTTCTGATTTGTTTCTGCTTTTTTGCTAGTTTCTGTTTAATCCATGACTACAAATGTTTGATTGATTCAAATCTGGTGGTTGTAACCCCAAGATAGAAGCGATTTATTTTTTTTATTAAAAATACTATTTGACAATTTTTGAAGTGTTTAGGATCATTGTCCAGCTTAAACACATAATTATTGCCTAATTTAATAAACTAATGAAATCTTTTAAGAATTTTTAAAATATCTAAGTATTTTAACTTATCCATTATTTCTTCAATAAAAAATAATTTTCCTACTTCACTTGTTGTAAAGCGATCCCAACACAAGATCGAACCCCTCCGTATTTTGCAGTAGCACAAATATTTTTTGTTCAAAACGCATATTAGATCTGCGCGATACTTTTTGCTATGCATCATTTCTGAATAAATTAAACTTTGTCTCATTTGAAAAACAACAGTACCCCAAAATCCAAAATCTTTAAAATAAAGAGTTTGCAAGATACAATCTTTTATTTATATTTTCTGCCTGACAAGCGATTTTTTAAAGCTAATATGATTTTTTAAACTTAGTTTTTTTATGTAGTTATGAATGCTGCATGAAGAAACGCCAGTTGGTTCTAAAAATTTCACGTATTCTCTAATTTCATTAGCTAAAATGCTAGGTTAAACTTTTAATACTTGATTAATTCGTTCTAAGAGTATACTATTGCACTTACTCTTTCTCCCCGAACCTTCTTTTCAACCATTAGAATCGAAATTGTCGATGGCATACTTTACTGTGGGATAAAGAATACACAATAATTTATCTATTTTTCTTTAAGACTTTCCTCCTGGACTTAATTTTATAATTAGATTGTTTGTTGGTTTTCTATTTTGTTTTTTCATGAATTAATAAAATAAAGCTGTAAATACTTTTGGAGGTAAAAATACTAAATACTAAAATAAACTGTATTTCTAAAAAATCTTTATTAAAAAACTAATATAAATTATCTTTCAAGCTTTATTCTAGATATTTTCTTTTTTTTTATTCTTTGACCCCCTTTTTTATAGAAATTTCGTTTTAAAAAATATGATTACAAATAAAATTCCAAAAAGAAAATATCCTCTAAAGTAATATTTAAATTCTTCTAAGTTCATAATAATAAAAATATTATGTAATAAAAATTCTTTATTTAGCTTTTTCTGGTGTCGCACCTCTTAGAAAATTTTTTGAGTGTCAGGTCGAAATTCAATTTTTTTTTACTTTTTCTATAATTTAAGGGGTGCAAAAAATTAAATAAAATTTTTGAAAAATAGAAATATTAAGAGATATTTCTAACAATACATTTCATATTCTCTGATTAAAATCGTTCTTTAAAGTAAGCAACTTTTGTTATTCCTAAAAATTCTGAAATATTTTTTTTATTTTTTAAGAAGGAGTAATAAAAAATAATTTTTATAGAAAAAGTAGAAAAAAGATCTTTCAAAAATTTTTATAACGTTGTTTATTTGTTAAATATTATTTCTGACAATATATAAGGTGAGCAGGTTTTTTTATTCTAGCAGTATATGTTATTTTAATCAATCTTTATACGCGTCTAAAAATATAATATTTTTATAAAAAATATTCGACACTTGTATTTTAACAAAATATTTTTTTTTGAGTTAAAATCGCAGTTGTCCAATGCCGGAGTCCAGTAATAGGACTAGGAGCCTATTTAGTGAGTTACAGTGTAGCGACTTACAATATAAATGTTTTGATTTAAATGGTTTATTTATCTTCTTTTCCTCCTGCATTAGTTAAGCTGAAATATTTTTTTAAAATACATAATAAATTATTTTTAAAAATTTCTAACCCAACATCAAATATAATGCACATTATAAGATGTTAGAAACAACACATAGTTAGTATAAATTTTTACTGAATTATTTTTTGTGGTCACAAGGAATATTTTTAAAGATAAAAATATAATTATGTAAAAAAAATTCTTCATTTCAAAGGTCCTTTATTATATTGTCTCTATTTATTAAACTATAT